>MDKI01005666.1:0-59794 GCA_005239505.1 Nicotiana paniculata
TCCTTTGAAAAATGTGTTTTCCAACAATTTCAGAAATAAAAATACCTAAAGAATTTAGTGTAAGATGAAATAAGTCATAACTAGCCCCTCAGGCCAAAACATGCATCATAAATCGCCCCTCGGGCAGAACATCACTCAATATACCTCACATTCACTCAATATCAGCCCCTCGGGCAGCCTCACTGTCACTCATGCCTCCTAATCACTCGTCACTCGGCACTCGACACTCGCACTCAGTAGGTACCTGTGCTCACTGTGGGTGTGTACACACTCCGGAGGGGATCCTTCAGCGCAAGCGCTAAAATCAAGCCACCTCGTGGCATATCATATCCTCACAATTAGGCCCTCGACCTCACTTAGTTAACAACTCTCAAAAGCCCCTCGGGTGTATCAGTAAAATAGGGTACTCGACCCAAAAACATCATTTTATATCTCAAAATAGTGTAACCAAGGCTGAGTTTCGAAATCATTTAACCATAACATGACTGAGTGTAAATCATAAGTCAACACAGTGAGGAAAAATAGCAGTAAAAACCCCCAAGGGGTCTAAACAAGTCGGCATGAGGCCCCAAACATGGCTTATAGCCCAAATATAGCAATAGTTTTAGAACACAATTTAACATATGATTTGGAGTAAAAATACACAACTCAATAGTTGCCGTGGAGAGGACCAAGTCCAATCCAAGAATCAGTGCACGCCACATACTCGTCATCCGACATGTGCGCCATTCTAAAAATAGTGAGAAAATACGAAGTTCGGTGTTTCATACCCTCAGGACAAGATTTGTAGCCATTACTTACCTCCACCCGGGCAAAAGTACTAATCCCCGATGCTCTTGACCCTCGAATCGGCTCCCGATTGCTCCGAATCTAACCAAAACCAGATTAACATCATTAATATACGCTAAATGAACAAGGCTCAAACGGAAACTATCAATTTTAGACACAATTCTCGAAATTGGCCAAACCCGAGCCCCGGGCCCACGTCTCGGAATTCTATAAAATTTAAATCAAAAGAATCCTCATCCTCCCAAGATTCTATACATACCAATAACCCCAAAATCGGACCACAATTGCCCCTTCAATTACTCAATTAAAGTCGCAATTTCTCATGCCATAACCTCCCCAATTTTGGGTTTAAATACAACTAATTTCCGGTTTAATTACTTAGAAAATAACATAGAATCGAGTTATGAAGTCTAAAATCTTACCTCCAAGTGTTTCCCTTCAATTTCCTCTTCAATCCCTCTCAAAAAGCTTCAAACCCGCTCAACAATGGAGGAAAATAGACTAAAATTCGCAAAATGGGTTTTCATAAAACACTGCCCAGCACTATATATTTCTTCAGTGTGTTCGCGCCACTACGGACGCGTTCATGAAGCGTTTTCCCCCCTCTTTCTGTGCAATCGCGTACACCCAACTGCGTTCGCATAGAGTAACCAAACATCCCCCTGCCACACGCGCCTACACTTAGCGATCGCAATAAACCTCACGCAACCGCAGTGCTCTGGCTTCTCTCACTTCGCCATCGCGGACCATTAATGGTGATCGCATATAACAATTTCTGCTGCCTCACCAATAAACCTATGCGATCGCAACCCCACTATTACGATCGCATATAAGGAAACCAGAACCAAGAATATGCAGCAGCAACAACAGTTCTTTTAAGGCCAAACTCACTCCGTTAACCACCCGAGGCCCGCGGGACCTCAACCGAACCTACCAACACACACCATAACATCATTCAAACTTATTAAAGCCCTCGAAACACCAAAAACAATGCAAAAACACCAAAATCACATCAAATTCAAGCCTATGTGAAACTTAGAAATTTCGCCAACTACGCCGAAACCAACCAAAACACGTCCGAATGACCTGAAAATTTGCACACATATCCAAAATGACATTACGAACCTGCTCCAACTTCCGGAATTCCATTCTGACCACGATAGCCTATTTTCCCCTGTCGACTGGAAATCGCCAAAAACTAACTTTCGCCAATTCAAGCCTAATTCTACATCGGACATCAAAACTTCATTCCGAACACACTCCTACGTTCCAAATCACCTAAGGAAGCTATCCGATCCATAAAATCCAGAATGTGACTTTGAGGACTGCGAACGCAATGGCAGGTATACCTTGAAGTCTCTGCCGCAACTCAGCTAACTAATGATAGGCACGCTCCGAGGTACCTATATCTGCAGAAAGAATGTGCATAATCGTAGCATGAGTAAACAACAACGGTAACCAATAAGTATCTAGACTAACCTTGATGGAATAGTTATGAGTTTCAAGTCAAGACACCTACTAGACATAACAATCTTTGAAAAATATTAATATAAGGCTAACAGAGGTACCAATATCAATGTAAAGCTAAACATGGAAAGAATGTGTCATGACTCAAAATCCCTCCTTTAGAGTCGTGATGGAACCTAGTCTCTAAGACTAGGTAAGCCGACACATAGTAAGTTATATAACATATTTAAAACCAGTTAATCATTAAACTAGAACCGAAATTCCTATACAAAACCAACAATAATCAATAGATGTACAATATCACAAAACCGATAGTGTCATAAGCTCTACTGAGTTTGCTAGAAATCACACCTCGAAGTCCCAAATCACGAGTCCCAAATCACGAACGCTAATCACTTGGAACCTTGTGCCCACATTACAAGTCACAACTGCACGGACAACTCACGTGCCAATACCATAAACACCTCATATCTGCACGGGCAAATCATGTTCTAAGAGAGTGACAATACCTCATATCCGTACGGAAAACTCACGTGCTAACTGTAACAATACCTCATAACTGCACAAACAACTCATGTGCCAATAGTACAACTCACGCACGGATGATAGGTATACGAGAATACATGTAAATGTTCAATAAATATTAGGTTTCATCTACTTAGACCGATATGAGTGATAAATTATGGTGTATGCTTGTGCAAGTTTCCTATCACAATTCGAGTCAACAAGTAAGATCAGAGACAACAAATGGCACATAGGAAACAACACAACAAAAATGTAAAATGCATGACTCACACAAGGTAGGAACACCAGTACACAAATATTATCAATAACAGTGCCTCATAGGCCATCACAAGTCATCACAAATAATCCCCAACATAATGCCCCCCGTCTCACCACGTGCGCAATAATAAAGTAAGTGCCTGCCTTGTCTCGCCAAACGCGCATAAAGAAATTCCCACCTTGTCTCGCCACATGCGCAATCTCACTTATATACAGCCTGCCTTGTCAAGCCGTATGTGCAAATATCAATAATAACAATAACACGGATAGCTCGTGACACAACCCAAATTCCCAACCATCGGGATCGTGATGGTTCCTAACATCATACTCGCTAGGCAAGCCAATGCTAAGAATTTAGCTAATCATTTTCTTTAAAGAAAACTTATTTGAATATAAGTAAACAGTCTAAATTAGGTGATAACAAATGCGGAATTTAAATAAATATTGCTTAACCTTGAAATTGTTACTACCACCCAGAATTGGTGTCACAATCCACAAACGATCTATGAATAGCTACAAATACTGGTCTGAAAGAAAAGTACATCTGTCTCGAAAGAAAATAAAACAGAAATGTAGAGCATAGAAGGGGACGGACTGCGGACGCATGCAGGAATACCTTGGGTCTCCGGAATGAATGTCTGCAACCGACCTCTCGATCAGCCACAATCAGCTCCACAATCTGCACAGAAAGTGCAGAGTGTAGTATCAGTACAACCGACCCCATGTACTGGTATGTGCCGAGCCTAACCTCGACGAGGTAGTGACGAGGCTACGACGGGGCTTTTAAAACATAACCTGCATACAGTTTGTAATAAAGAAAAAAGGAAGTACAAAACGAAATGGAACAGTAACTTGCAGTAAATAAATACGGAACCCAGCTATCTTGCCAGAACTTAGGTATAACCAAATCCTTAGAAGAGTCTCAGTGCCACAGAATAAAATCACAACAGAGGTATAATACATAAACAACAAAATGATGCGGCAACGCATCTCGATCTAATGATATAATCAATAACACTGTGGCTGTGGACATTCACCCTTATTACTCCTGTTGCAGCGTGCAACCCGATCCCACCTGTCCACCCTTATTACTCCTCAATATATCTCCCTTTTTCCTCTTGTTGATGCGTGCAACCCGATCCCACCTATCCACCCTTATTACTCCTTGTTGTGGCGTGCAATCTGATCCCACCAGACAATCACTTTTCACCCTTATTCCTCCTCAATAACTCACCATTATTACTCCTGTAGCGGCGTGCAACGCGATCCTATCATATCAGTACCAATCACACAATAAGAACAAGTATTTCACAATTTAGGTCACGATCCTCCACAATATTTAAGCCTCAACCAAAGCTGACGAAAATCAATACAATTATGAAACTTGACCAATTAATACTACACAACGAGACCAACCGAAATATACTATGAAACACCGACCAACGAGCTTGAACCAATAATGTAACACAATGAAAATACGGAACAACTAATACTTTCAATAAAGAAACAACATCCAGAAAGAAGCAATTAGACATAAAATCATCAATAAAAATGAAACAGTTAAGACGGGAAGATAATAAATTGGGAACGGGGAGGGGAACATGCTAACAATTAATTTTGGCGGTGCATAGGTACTCGTCACCACACCTATACGCCACACACATGGAATTTCACATTGCAACCAAGTCGGGGATCCCTAATCCCTCGAGTCAAAGTTAGACCAAACACTTACCTCAATTTCGCAGGCCACTCACTGCTCAAGTACAACTTTCCCTTTAGAATTCACCTCCAACACACTCATATCTATTCATAATTAGTTTAATATCATCAATTATCGCTAAAGGAATCAACTTTAATGCATAATTATAGTTTTCCTAAGTTTTCCCAACAAAAGACAAAAATCGACCCCGGGCCCGCTTGGACCAAACTCGAGGTTCGGACCAAAATACGCTTACCTATTCACCCCCGAGCCCGAATATGCAATTAGTTCCGGAATTCGACCCCATATCGAGGTCTAAATCCCCAATTTTGTTAAATTCCCAACTCCTCCAAAATCCCAAATTTCTACTCTTAAAGAACAAGATTAAAGACTAGGAATTCATTAAATGACGATGGAAATCGAAGAAAACAAGTTAAAAGGTGAAAACCTATGATTGGGGTGTTGAAATCCCTCTTCAAGAATTGTCCTAGGTTGAGTTCTAATGAAGGAGTTGTGAAAATTTTTGAAAAATTCCGTGCTGGTTCTTTTTTAATACACAGGCGTCAAACTTTCATTGCAATCGCGAGGGGTCTGGCGCGTTCGCGAAGCAGTGGCTCTAGTAGCCTTCGCGTTCGCGAGATATTCTCCGCGATCGCGAGATACTCTCCGCGTTCGCGAAGGCTTATTCCCACCAGCCTCCGCGTTCACGAGCCTTGTGTTGCATTCGCGTAGAGTATGATTCCCCTCCAAACAAAATATGCATACAAGTCTGAAAACATCACGCAGACTTGCTCGTGCGATCAAATCACTAAAATAACACATAAAACTACGGATTTAGCATCAAAATCAATGAAATTCTCAAGAACACTTTAAGTTTCTATTTTCTCAACCGAGGGTCCGAATCACGTCATATAAACTCTGTTTCTCACCAAATTTCACAGACATGGTCTAGATATTATAACCGACATGTACTGGGCTCCGGAACCAAAATACGGGACCAATACCATCAAAATCAAGTATAAATCATAGACTTTAAAACCATAAATTTTATGGAATTCAATTTTAGTCAAAAATTCATTTCTCGGGCTATGGACCTCAGAATTTGATTCCGGGCATATGCCCAGATCCCATATTTTATTATGGACTATCCGGGACCGTCGGAACACGGGTCTAGGTCCGTTTGCTCAAAACGTTGACTAAAGTCAACTAAAAATCATTTTTAAATCCCAAAATTTATTATTTCATATATTTTCACATAAGGAATTTTTGGATTCACGCCTAAAATGCGCACGCGAATCGAGGTGAATGAAAATAAGGCTTGTAAGGCTGACGAGCTCGGAATAGAATCTTAATTCATAAGATGACTCTTTGGGTCATCACAATCTCCACCTCTAAAACAAACCTTCGTCCTCGAACGGAAATAGAAAAGTACCTGAACTGGCGAACAAGTGAGGATATCTACTCCGCATGTTCGACTCGGGCTCTCAAGTAGTTGCCTCTACGAGCTGACCTCTCTTCTGCACTCGAACTGAAGGGTAACTCGTTGACCTGCACTGACGAACCTGCTGGTCTAGAGGCTACCGGCTCCTCCTCATAAGTCAAATCCTTGTCTAATTGAAAAGAGCTGGAATCTAACACATGGGACGGGTCAACATGATATTTCCGGAGCATAGACACATGGAATATCAAATGAACTGAGGATAACCCTAGAGGCAACGCAAGTCTATTATCCACCTCCCCCACTCTCTCAAGAATCTCAAATGGCCCAATATACCTAGGGCTCAACTTGCCCTTCTTCTCAAATCTCATAACACCCTTCATCAGAGATACCCGAAGTAATACCCTCTCTCCAACCATGAATGCTACATCACAAACTTTACGGTCGGCATAACTCTTTTGCTTGGACTGAGTTGTATGAAGTCGATCCTGTATAATCTTGACCTTGTCCAAGGCCTCCTAAACTAAGTCTGTACCCAATTATCGAGCCTCTCCCGGCACAAACCATCCAACTGGCGATCTGCATCGTCTACCATATAATGCCTTATAGGGATCCATCTGAACGCTCAACTGGTAGCTGTTGTTGTAGGAAAACTCCACTAATGGAAAGAACTGATCCCACAATCCTCCAAAATCTATAACACAAGCATAGAGCATATCCTCCAGGATCCGAATAAACGCTCGGCCTGTCCGTCCATCTGAGGATGGAATGTTGTGCTCAACTCAACCCGCGTACCCAACTCACGTTGTACTTCCCTCAAACAGTGCAAGGTAAACTGCGTACCTCGATCAGAAATTATAGACACGGGCACACCGTGAAGGCGAACGATCTCCCGAATATGAATCTCTTCCAACCGCTCCGAAGAGTAAGTACTTGCCACATGAATGAAGTGTGATAACTTAGACATCCTATCCACAATAACCCACATATCGTCGAACTTCCTCTGAGTATGTGGGAGTCCAACAACAAAGTCCATAGTGATACGCTCCCAATTCTACTCAGGAATCTCCATCTGCTAAAGCAAACCACCGGGCCTCTGATGCTCATATTTCACCTGCTGAAAATTCAAGCACCGAGCCACATAAGCAACTATATCTTTCTTCATCCTCTTCCACCAATAATGCTGCCGCAGGTCCTGGTACATCTTGGAAGCTCCCAGGTGAATAGAATACCAAGAACTGTGAGCTTACTCAAATATCAAATCACGAAGCCCATTAACATTACGCACACATACACGACCCTGCATCCTCATAACACTATCATTTCCAACCTTAACCTGCTTGGCACCACTTGAATACCTTATGCTGATACGATGTGACCCAAGAAAGCAACTAAATCCAACCAAAACTCACACTTCGAAAATTTAGCATACAACTGACCGTCCCTCAAAGTCTGGAGCACTATCCTGAGGTGTTGCTCATGCTCCTCCCGACTACGGGAATATATCAAAATCTCATCAATAAACACAATTACAAAGTAATCTAGATAAGGCTTGAACACCCGGTTGATCAAGTCCATCAATGTTGCGGGGGGATTGGTCAAGTCAAAAGACATCACCAAAAATTCATACTGCCATACCTCGTCCGGAAGGCTGTCTTAGGGACATCGGATGCTCTAATCTTCAACTGATGTTAACCCGATCTCAAATCGATCTTTGAAAACACCTTGGCACCCTGAAGCTGATCAAACAAATCATCAATTCTCGGGAACGGATACTTATTCTTGATAGTGACTTTGTTCAACTACCGGTAGTCTTTACACATCCTTATAGATCCATCCTTCTTCTTCACGAACAAAACCGGCACACCCGAGGGCGAGACACTAGGTCTAATGAAGCCTTTATCAAGAAAATCTCGCATTTGTTCCTTGAATTCTTTCAACTCTGGTGGGTCCATTAGGCATGGAGGAATAGAACTGGGTTGAGTGCCCAGAGCCACATCAATGCAAAAATCAATATCCCTGTCGGGTGGCATCCCCGAAAGGTCTGCAGAAAACACCTCGGGAAACTCACGAACAACAGGCACTGGGTCTATAGAAGAAACTTCAGCACTAGAATCACGAACATTATCCAAATAAGCCAAACACCTCATCTCGACCATACATCGAGCCTTCATATAAGAAATAACCCTGCTGGAGGAATGACTAGGAGTCCCTCTCCATTCTAATAGAGGTAACCCCGACAAGGCTAATGTCACTATCTTGGCGTGACAGTCCAAGGTAGCATTGTAAGGTGAGCCCCAATCCATGCCCAATATGACATCGAAATCAACCATCTCAAGGAGAAAAAGGTCTACACTAGTCTCAAGGTCCCCAACAACGACCACACACGAGCGATATACACGATCTACGACAATAGCATCCCCCCGTGCGTGGAGACATATACAGGGATACTCAAGGAATCACGGGGCACAACCAAATATGAGGTAAAATAAGTTGACACATAAGAGTAAGTAGACCCCGGATCAAATAGGACTGAAGCATCTCTACTACAAACTGAAACAGTACCTATGATAACAGCAACGTAGGACTCAGCCTCATGTCTAGCTGTGAATGAATAACATCGAGCTTGGGCCATCCACCCTACACTATGTCTTTAGGACGACCTATAACAGGTGGACCTCCACCTCTAACAATCTGGCCCCTACCTCTGGCTACCTAACCCCTACCCCTGGCTGGCTAGGCAGCTGGTACGGCAGCTGGTGAACTCTGGTGCTGAGGCTGACTACCCAAAAATCTCGGACAAGCTCTCCGAATATGCCCATAGTCACCACATTCAAAGCATTCATCCTGATACGATGGCTGTGCAAACTAAGAGGGACCCTGATGAGCCGGCTGACCACGATAATAACTCTGAAGAGGAGGTACTCTGATAGGAGCTGGTGGTGCACTATAGGCTGGCTGATTAGAAGGAAGCACATAATAACCATGGCTCCCAGATGCACTGTGAGATACCTGAAGTGCTGAATGAAACGGCCTAGGAGGATGGCCTCTACCAAAGATACCCCTGCCTCCATATGAGGTGCCTCTGAATCCACCAGTATGGCGAGGTCTCTTGTATGACCCCTGACCTCCCAGTCCAAGAACCATCTCCACTCGCTGGGCCACATTGGCCGCATCCTGGAAGGAGATCTTGCTCCCCGTCTCCTTAGCCATCTGCAATCTGATAGGATGAGCAAGACCCTCAATAAATATCCTAACCCTCTCTCTCTCTCTCTCTCTCTTTGTGGGTAGCAAAAGAGTAACATGACGCGCCAAATCTATAAAGCGAGTCTCATACTGAGTAACAATCATGCTACCCTACTAAAGACGCTCGAACTGACGGCGGCGCTCCTCTCTAGTAGTGATAGGCAGAAACTTCTCCAAAAAGTGATGTGAAAATTGATCCCAAGTAAGAGTAGGCGACCCAGCTGGTCTAGTCAATAGATAATCCCTCTACCATTTCTTGGAGGAACACGTCATCTGAAAGAAGCAAAGTCGACCCCATTGGTCTCTAAAATACCCATGTTCTGAAGAACCTCGTGACAGCTATCAAGGTACTCCTGGGGTCCTCTGAAGTGTCACCGTTAAAATGAATAGGGAAGAGCTTGATGAACCTGTCCAATCTCAACAAAGCATTGGAGGACATAGCTACCCCATCAACGAGTGGTGCTACAGCAACTGGCTGGACTACCCCAATTGGATGGGTTGCTGGGGTCTGAAGCTAAGGAGTAATCTACTCCGGAGTGTGGGTAGCAAGAATCTGGGCTCCTCCTCCAGCGTGCGATAAGGCTGCTACCCCAGGGAGTGCACCAGTCTGGGCTAGACTCTTCATAAGGCCTACTAGTCGGGCCAAGGCATCTTGAAGCACCGGGGTAGAAATAAACCCGTTTGGGACCTGAGTTGCTCCCGCCGGAACAGTCTGGGCTGGAGCCTCTTCATCGAGCTCTGTCTGATGCCCTGCAGCTGGAGCTGCTGCCTGAGCACTAGACTGAGTCCTGTCCCTGCCTCGGCCTTTGGCATGGCCTCGGCCTCTGCCCCTCGTAGGAGCTGTTGTTGGAGGATCTCGTTGCTGGTCAGCAGAAGAAGAGGTACGTGTTCTCGCCATTTCCGAGAGAATAAGAATAGAAGAGTTCAATCAGTATTGGGACAACAAGAATCGCACAACAGAATTGAAATAAAGTGAATTTGTTCCTAACTTTATAGCCTCTGTGACATAAGTACAGTCGTCTGTGTGCCGATCCCTCAGACTCTATTAAGCTTGTCCGTGAATTGTGAGACCTAGGCAACCTAGTACTCTGATACCAACTTGTCACGACCCAAATTCCCAACCAATGGGATCGTGATGGCGCCTAACATCATACTCGCTAGGCAAACCAATGTTAGAATTTAGCTAACCGTTTTCTTTAAAAAAAATTATTTGAATATAAGTAAACAGTCTAAATCAGGTGATAAAAAATGCGGAATTTAAATAAATATTGCTTAGCCTTGAAACTATTACTACCACCCAGAACTGGTCACAATCCACGAACGCTCTTTGAATGGCTACAAATATTGATCTGAAAGAAAAGTACATCTATCTCGAAAGAAAATAAAACAGAAATGTAGAGCATAGATGGGGACGCAAGGGCCTGCGGACGCTGCAGGCACTACCTTGGGTCTCCTGATGAATGTCTGCAACCGACCTCTCGATCAGCCATAATCAGCTCCAAAATCTACACATGAAGTGCAGAGTGCAGTATCAGTACAACCGACCCCATGTATTGGTAAGTGCCGAGCCTAACCTCGATGAGGTAGTGATGAGGCTACGGCTGGGTTTTTGTAACATTATCTGCATATAATTTATAATAAAGCAAAAAGGAAGTACGAAACAAAATGGAACAGTAACTTACAGTAAATAAATACGGAACCCAGCTATCTTGCCAGTAGTGAGGTATAACCAAATCCTTAGAAGTGTCTCAGTGCCACAGAATAAAATCCTAACACATGTAGAATAAATAAACAACAAAATGATGTGGCGCGCATCTCGATCCCATCATATAATCAGTAACACTGTAGACATTCACCCTTATTACTCCCATTACGGTGTGCAACCCGATCCCACTTGTCCACCCTTATTACTCCTCAATATATCTTTCTTATTCCTCCTACTTCGGCATGCAACCCGATACCACTTGTCAACCCTTATTACTCCTTGTTGCAGCGTGCAACCCGATCCCACCAGACAATCACACTTCAACCTTATTCCTCATCAATAATTCACCATTATTACTATTGTTGCAGCATACAACCCGATCCCACCATATCAGTACCAATCACACAATAAGAACAGGTATTTCACAATTTAGCTCACGATCCTCCACAATATTTAAGCCTCAACCAAAGCTGACGGAAATCAATACAATTATGAAACTTCACCAATTAATACTACACATCGAGACCAACCGAAATATACTATGGAACACCGACTAATCAACTTGAACCAATAATGTAACTCAATGAAACTACGAAACACCTAATACTTTCAATAAAGAAACAACATAGAGAAAGAAGTAATTAGACATAGAAGCATCAATAAGCATGAAACAGTTAAAACGGGAAGATAATAAATTGGAAACGGGGAGGGGAACATGCTAACAATTAATTTTGGCGGTGCATAGGTACTCGTCACCACACCTATACGCCACGCACATGGAATTTCACATTGCAACCAAGTCGGGGATCCCTAATCCCTCGAGTCAAAGTTAGACCAAACGCTTACCTCAATTTCGCAGGCCACTCACTGCTCAAGTACAACTTTCCCTTTAGAATTCACCTCCAACCCACTCGTATCTAATAATAATTAGTTTAATATCATCAATTATCGCTAAAGGAATCAACTTTAATGCATAATTATAGTTTTCCTAAGTTTTCCAAATAAAAGACAAAAATCGGCCCCGAGCCTGCTTGGTCCAAACCCGAGGTTCGGACCAAAATCTGTTTACCCATTCACCCCCGAACCCGAATATGCAATTAGTCCCGGGATCCGACCCAAAATCGAGGTCTAAATTCCCAATTTTGTTAAATTCCCAGTTCCCCCAAAATCCCTAATTTCTACCCTTAAAGAACAAGATCAAAAACTAGGAATTCATTAAATGATGATGGAAATCGAAGAAAACAAGTTAAAAGGTGCAAACCTATGATTGGGTGTCAAAATCCCTCTTCAAGAATCACCCTAGGTTAAGTTCTAATGAAGGAGTTGTGAAATTTTTGAAAAGTCCCGTGCTGGTTCTGTTTAAATACACAAGCTTTAGACCTTCATCGCGTTCACGAAGGGTCTGGCATATTCCTGAAGTAGTGGCTCTAGTAGCCTTCGCGTTCGCGAGATACTCTCTGCGTTCACGAAGGCTTATTCCCACCAGCCTCTGCATTCATGAGCCTTGTGCCGCGTTCGCGTAGAGTATTATTCCCCTCCCCCAGGTCCCAATGCTTCGTGTTCGTGGTAGCCTGGCCGCGTTCACGGTAGCATGTCCGCGTTCGCGAAGGTTAATTCCCCCAATGTTCCGCGTTTGCAACCAGCCCTTTGCGTTCGTGCAGAAGAAACTCTCCCCTAGACAAGTTTACTCTTCGCGTTCGCGTGATAAGCTTCTCGAACGCGAAGAAGGAAACCAGCAAGTGCTGAAGCTGCAGAAAAACCAAAATTTACTAAGTCCAAAACATCCTGAAGCCTATCTGAAACTCACCCGAGCCCTCGAGGCTCCAAACAAAACATGCACACAAGTCTAACAACATCATATGGACTTGCTCGTGCGATCAAATCACTAAAAAACACCTAATACTACAGATATAACATCAAAATCAATGAAATTCTCAAGAACACTTAAAGTTTCTATTTTCTCAACCGAGGGTCCGAGTCACGTCATATAAACTCCGTTTCTCACGAAATTTCACTGACATGGTCTAGATATTATAACGGACCAGTACCGGGCTTCGGAACCAAAATACGATCCCGATACCATCAAAATCAAGCATAAATCACATACTTTAAAACCATAAATTTTCTGTAATTCAATTTTAGTCAAAAATTTATTTCTCGGGCTATGGACCTCGAAATTTGATTCCGGGCATACGCCCAGATCCCATATTTTATTATGGACCCACAGGGACCGTCGGAGCACGGGTACATGTCCGTTTGCTCAAAATGTTGACCAAAGTCAACTAAAAATTATTTTTAAATCCCAAAAATTATTATTTCATATATTTTAACATAAGGGATTTCCAGATTCACACCCGGAACGCGCACACAAATTGAGGTGAATGAAAATAAGGCTTTTAGGCTAATGAGCTCAAAATAGAGTCTTAATTTATAAAATGACCCTTTGGGTCATCACAGCTCACGTGCGAACACCCCGGCAATCCTCTCAACTATATCACGCGTGATAGAAACATGACACAAACAGAAACTCGCAACTCATGTGCCCATATGCCACAACATTTCCTCAAAACAATTCCAATACCACAACCACACACAGCCCTCGTCTCAACAACACTGAGTAACAACAACAACAACATAACACGGAAGTACGGCAAGTAAAACAATACAAGAATTACAAATACACAATGAAACGGAAGAATGAGCTCACAATGAAAGACATAACAAGTAATAATGGCTTCAAATAAGAATAACTCAACAATGAGAGAGATAACATGTAACAACAATAACAAATAAGAATACTCAACAATAGGAAAGATAGCATGTAATAATGATTTCCAATAAGAGTAACCTCAACAGTGGAAGAGGTAACATATAACAATGACTTCAAATAAGGATAAGTCAACAATGAAAGAGATAACAATAACTTCAATTAAGGCATATAAGGGTATCTTTGGCAATAAAGGATAGAACATGAACCAATCAACTTCAAATAAGACATGTAAGTGTAAATTTTGAAAAGGGGGATGTAACATGTTAAGTCAACTTCATTTTAATATGCATAAGAAACCTAAGAGTCTAAAAGGTCAAATTTCCACATATAATCCATGTACACACTCGTCACCTCGGTTACACATCTTTCACATAGTTCAAATAGTATAAAAAAACTAATCCATGTGGGATAGTTCCCCCAAACAACATTAGGCAAGATACTTACCACAAAAAGCCCTCAATCAATACTAAAATAGATTTTCCTTTACAATTCACCTCGGCTCAAATCTAACCAAAATCAAATCAATAACATTAAATAATGCGATAGAAATTAATTCCAATAATTAAAGCTATGATCTTTACACAATTTCAAAACTCAACAAAAGTCAACCCCGTGCTCGCCTAGTCAAAACCTGGGTTCAAGGGTGATCCTGACTACCCATAACCCCACGAGTCCATACATGTGTTTTGTTACAAAATTCGAGTCCAAATCGACTCTCAAAACTCAAATTTTATTTTTTCAAAATATAGACAAAGTGTCTCAAAATATCACATTGATTCTCATAATTTGATGTTAAAACTCACATGTAAACTAGTTGGAAATTAAAAATCGCTTACCCGATGATTGTAGATGAAAATCCCTCTTCAAAATTGCCTCTTACCGAGTCTAGGGTTCAAAGATGTGAAAATCAGGCTAAAAATCTCGTCCCTCGGCTTTTTGTCCAGGCATAGGTGTGGAAAATGCACCTGGGATTCGAAAATGCGAAGAACCTCGCATCCATGCTGTCAACACAAATGAGATTATTTGTTCGCAAATGCGAACTTTGGACATGTTGCAAAAGCGACCCTTGATGGCAAATGTGGATCAGTCCCAACCTAGATCCCTTCGCAATGCGAACTCTGGGTTCGCAATTGCGATCCTAGCCGACTTTAGCCTAATATAAAAAATGTGTCCTATATTTAGCAAATGCGAGACCTGCAACACTTGACAAACACCAGCAACACTAAACTCTTCCAAACACTCTGAAACACATATGAAACGCACACACGCCCTCGGGTCACCAAAACAAACATCAACACAAGTCAAAAACTATAACACGAGCTCGCTCACATGATCAAGTCATCAAAATAACATCCGAAACCACGAATCGAACCTCCAAAACACATGAAAATCAAGAACTTTTAGAACTACAATCGTGCGTCTGATTCCTATCAAATCAACTCGGAATAAAGCCAAACTTTGCGGAAAAGTTCTAAATGAAGAAACTAACCTATTCCATGTCCCGAAAATGAAATCCAAACATGATAGCTAGGAAATCAACCTACAGTAAAACTTATCAAAATTCTAAGCCTTTAAATTGCCATTTTTTGGCAAATCAACACAAATGAACCTATGGACCTCCAAATTCGATTCTAGGCATACACCCAAGTTCAATATCATGATACGAACCTATCAGAGCCATCAAAACACCACTACGGGGTCGTCTTCACAAAATTCAAAGCTCGGTCAACATTTCCAACCTAAGCTTCTAAAGTGAGTATCTCCCTTCCAAATTTATTCTGAAACATCCGAAAATCAAATCCGACCATGAACACAAGTGATAATACACAATATGAAGCTACTCAAGACCTCGAGCTGCTGAATTGGTAACTTAAATTAGAAAACGACCGATCGGGTCGTTAAAAAATAACAATATAACACTAACGATGGAAATTAGAAACAACAAATAGCAACAAGGAGTAAACATGTGATAATGCAGTAAGTAATCAAAACACAATTGAGGTACCAGTGAAACCAAATATTCAACTTTCTATCACAAGGTTTACACAAAAATCATCCTGAAGTATCACACCGCATAATCCTGAATCACGAGTCTCGAATCAAGAATCGTAGTCATATGGCATCTTGTGCCCACATTATCAATCACAACCGCATGGAAAAATCGCGTGCCAATTCCATTAGTACCTCATATTTGCATGGTCAACTCACATGCCAATAATTACAATACCTCATATCCGCACAGACAACTCACTTGCCACTTGTCCAATCCACGCATAGAGGACATGTATACAAGACAACATGTACATGATCAATAGACATCGAGATCCATAATCCTGGACTGATATAGGTAACATGTTACAGTGTGTTCTTGTGCAAGTGTACTATGACGACCTAAGTCAATAGGTAAAAATTAGAAACAACGAGAAACACATTGGAAACAACACAACAAAACCCATAATATGCCTAACACCCACAAGTAAGTCACACCACCACACAAATATCATCAATGACAATGCCTCTAGGCCATCATAAATCATCCCCGACATAGCCCACCTGGTATTTCCGCGTGCGCCACAATCAAGTTAATGGTCTTGCCACACCCTGATCAATAGTTATCCCACCTTGTCTTGTCACATGCGCAAACATAACATATATAACCCACCTTGTCTTGCCGCATGTGCAAATATCAATAATAGCAATAGCATGGCTAACTCACATGAAAATACCCCGACAATCCTATCAACACTTACATATGTGCCAAAACACAATAACATAGCATAACAACTCGCACCATACGTGCCCAAACGCCACAACATTGCCAGAAAAACTATACCAATACAACAATAATAAATGGCCCACGACTGAATAACATTAAGTACAAAAATAATAACACGAGAGTACGGTAAGTAGATCAACACAAGAATTACAACAACACAATGAAACGGAAGAATAAACTCGGCAGTGAAAGAGATAACACATAATACTGACTTCAAATAAGAATAACTCATCAATAAAAGAGGTATCATGACAATAAAAAAGGTAACAACTTCTATTAAGGCATATATGAGTAATCTTGAGGATAAAGATAGAGCATGTACCAACAACTTCAAATATAGCATGTAAGAGTAGGCTTGACAATGGAAAGTACAACATGATATGATAACTTCAATTAGATGCTTGAAAGAAGCCCAAGAGTCTAAACCGATCAATTTTCACATATAAGGTTGTGTACACACTTGTCACCTCGTATACACGTCTTCCCCATAATTCAAATAGTGCAATAAATTTAATACCTATGGGGTAGTTTCCCACACAAATTTAGCAAGATATTTACCTCAACTAGTCCAAATCAACACTCAAAAATAACTTTTCCTTTACAATTCACCTCCTCTGGCTCAAATCTAACCAAAATTGACTTAATAACATCAAATAATACAAGATAAATCAATTCTAATAAGTAAAGCGATGGTCTTTATTCAATTTTAATGTCAACCCTGAGCCTTGATAACTAGGGATTTTGATTGCTTATTTGCACCCTTTTTTTTTCATTTAAGCTTAAAAATGCTTAAAGGTATTCTTGAAAACTGATAAAACATGCTTTCTTGTAGGAGTATTGGAAAATGAGCCAAAGCGATGAAATTCAACTCAAGAAGGAGTATTTTTGGATAAGGACTAAAACCAAGCAAAAAAGGGCAAAGTGCGGACGACACAATATCAAGTGCGGTCGCAAACCATGAAGGGAATTTTGTCAGAGCTACCTTACAAAGTGCGAACCGCACAAATATTGTGCGTCCACAGATGTTCAAGATCAGAGAGTTCCCACTTAAAGTCCATTGAGAAGTGGCCACAAAAGTCTAGAGTGTGGCCGCACTAAAAAATGTGCGGTCCACAGACTCTGAAGAAGTGCGGCCGCAATTCAGAATTGTGAAGCTCAGCTTCAAAGTGCGGACCGCGCACAGAATTGTGCGGCCGCATAACCTCTGAAAGGGAAATTTTGTCCGAAAATTCTAGCTGTGTATAAGTAGACCTTTTTGACGAAATTAGGTTATGTTTTGAATGTCAGAAAGTTTGTAGTCGTTTTTCTTTACTCTTTTAGGTATCTTTAGTTTATATTGTTGATTTTACATTGGATTTTTATCCCTTTATCAATTATTATGAGTTTAATATTCTTTTCTTCTTTGATTTTTGCATTTTCATCCATGAGTAGCTAAATTTCTAGCTAGGGTTGTGACCCAACCCTAGTGTGGGTTCCTAATGTGTGTGTGATTTAGGGCTTGTTTATGGTTGAGTGTGTGATATTTAGCCTAGCTCTTGCTTCAATTTTAGAATTAATGGTTGCAAACATTGATTCAAGCCTAATTGACTTAGTCTCTACTTGAGAAAGAGAGATTGAGTCTAGGAAAACTTGGCTAACAAGAAATTGGGATGAACTCAAAAAATTGACCGTCCCAATTAAAAGGTTGAATCTAGAGATGGTAAAACCCGACTTGAGCATCTATCACTTGTTTTGTGAATTACCCATTTGGACTTGAAAAATCCAAATTAGGAAAAACCACTCTAACTACCGAGAGGTATCGAGTGGGTAATTGTGTGTTGATTGCTATATTACACCCTGACCAACGAAACCCGCTCTAAAGCCCACGATCCATTAGGTAACAAACTAGGTGGAAGTCACAACCCTAGATCTTTTATCAACTTGAAAAACAACAACACCAAAAGTATCGTTCTTTAGTTTTACATTTGCAAAAAATAGCATAAATCTAGAAGTAGAACAAAACAACAAAGTATGTGGAAGTGCAATTTAGGCACGTTATACACATAGTTCTAATTATATACCTAATCCCATCTACACTCCTTGAGGAATAGACCTCGACTCAAGTTGGGTAATTGTTATTGCATCGACCGCTTCACAACCCCAAAAGGTGGTGTGAACTTGGGCGACATCAATTTTTGGCTCCATTGCCAGGGAGCTAAAATGGATTTAGCTATATATTTGGTTTTGTGTGTGACTTGTCTTCTTTTCCTTCTGGGTTACTAAACTTTTTGTGAAACACTTGTAGGTACAAAAATGGCTCTCAACAATTATCCTCTCGGAAACTTGCCTATGAGGGAGGATGCAGATGATGAACAAGTTGATGAGGTTCCTCTTGAACCTCAAGAAAATAGACGAGGCCGACCGGCTCATGACAATATTCTCGTCCCTCCCCCACCTCCACCAAGAGAGGCTCCACACTAGGTGTTGCCAAACAAAGGATATGCAAGTGCCATTGTCCCGCCAAGCAATAGGGTGTCCAATTTCCAAATCACCAATGTTATGCTCACATTGCTAGAGCAACGAGGATTCTTCGCTGGGGCTCTGAGTCAAAATGCATACACGCACTTGAAAGGGTTTGTGGACACTTGTTGGGGGAGTAAACAGACCAACGTCTCCGAGGATGCTCTAAGGTTGAGGCTATTTACCTTCTCTCTATGTGGGAAAGCCTTGGATTGATTAGAATGATTGCCAAACCATTCTATCGTACATGGGATGAATTGACGAAAACAATTCATTGCTAATTTCTTTTCTCCCGGGCATATGGCTACTCTTCATGACGAGATTCTCGCATTCAAGAAAGAACCCAATGAGCCTTTGCACGAGATATGGGAAAGATACAGTACTATGGTGAAAGAGTGCCCGAATAATGACATGACTGAGGCTGTGATTCAACAAACTTTCTATCGGGGGATCAATACTACCAATCAATGTGTAGTCAACCAACTTGTCGGTGGAAATTTGATGACAACGCCATATGTCGAAGCTTGTGAGATTTTAGATGAGATAGCGGCTACTTCATCGGCATGGCAAAGTAGAGAAAATGTTCCCCAAGGTGACCTTAACATGATTCACCTACATAAGGAATTACATGATCATGGTCAAGTAATTGCGAGTTAACCACCACAATGAATCAATTAGCCAAAGTTCAACTTCAACAAGTTCAAGGTACAAAGCAAGTGAATGCAGTGGAAGGTGTTAATATGATGTTGAACAAAAGAAGACAAAAGGGTCAACAAGTGCAAAACCGAGTGGAACAATATGTGCAAGATGATAGTGGGTTTGACCAAGAGGAATCATATAATGAACAAGAGGAAGAAGTGCAATATGTGAACAACTACCAAGGGCAAAGAAACAACTCTCAAGGCCCGAATCAACAACAATGGAGATATCAAGGAAATTGGAACAATCAAAACCACAAAGGCAATTGGAGTGGTGGTAACAACAATCAAGGTAATTGGAACAACCAAAACAACCAAGGCAATTGGGGTGGTAAAAATCAAGGATATTGGGGAGGTAACAACCAAGGGGGTTGGAATAATAACCAAGGAATCGTGGGTCGGGCTTTCAAAGGCCCTCGATATATCAACAACCAAAAAAGCCACCTCCTTATCCGTCTCATGGGTCTAGCTCTTCTAATAATGAGACGTGGCCAATTGAGAACATGTTCAAACAAATGATAGAGAAGAATGCCGACTCCGATGCTCAACTAGCCTCTCACAATACTTCAATCCGCAATTTGGAGGTTCAATTGGGGAAAATCTTGCAAGCTTTAAACACTCACCCTAAAGAGGAACTACCTATTGACACGGTGGTGAACCCGAAGGGTGGGAATAACACGTGACATGATATGGCCGTAACCACAATGAGTGGAAAAGGTGGGGAGGCAACAACCTCAAGTCAAAGAAGAGTTGTGGATGATGATGTGACAGTTCAAGAAGATGACATGCCAAGCGATGAGGTTCAAGATAATGAAGAGGTGAGAATTTACATTGTTGAAAGTGTGGAGGAGACACAAGAAGAAGTGAACTCGTCTAGGGAACGCGTGATTGATATACCGGAACCGGTATTGCAAAAGGCCAAAGCACCAATGCCAAAGCCTCCTCCTCCATACCCTCAAAGACTCGCAAAGAAAAATATTGAGAACCAGTTCAAGAAGTTTATTGATATGATGAAGAGTTTGTCCATTAATGTGTCGTTGGTTGAAGCGTTAGAACAAATGTCGGGATATGGAAAGTTCATGAAGGATTTGGTAACAAAGAAGAGATCAATGAATTGTGAAACTATCAAAATGACACATTAAGTGAGTGAAATTGTGCACTCAATCGCTCCGAAATTGGAAGATCCCCGCGCTTTCACAATCCCTCGCACTATTGGAAGCGCCAACTTTTCCAAAGCTCTTTGTGATCTAGGGGAGAGTATCAACTTGATGCCCTACTTGGTTTTCAAATACTTGGGATTGGGCAACCAAGACCCACATATATGAGGTTACAAATGGTGTATTATACTATGAAGAGACCATTGAGTATTATTGATGATGTGTTGGTTCGTGTTGATAAGTTCATCCTCCCGGCGGACTTTGTGATTCTTGATTATGAAGTGGACTATGAGGTGCCTATTATTTTGGGTAGACATTTCCTCGCTGCTGGGAAGGCTCTCGTTGATGTGGAAACCGGTGAGCTCACCTTTCGGGTGGGTGATGAAAAGGTGGTTTTCCATGTGTGCAAATCTATGAGGCAACCGGATAGCAATGAAGTTTGTTCATTTGTGGACTTAGTGACCGAGGTGATTGTTGATGATGCTAGTGCCATGATGAATGTTGATAATACTTTGGAGGTCGTATTTCTTAACCATGATGATGATGAGAAGGAAGGCTATGTGGAATGTGTGAATGAATTGCAAGGAATGGGGTAGTATACTTATGAACCCCGCAAATTATCTTTAGATCTTAAAACCCAGAAGACTCCTCCAACAAAGCCCTCAATCGAGGAGCCTCCCACTTTGGAGTTAAAGCCATTGCCTCCACATCTCAGGAATGAGTTCCTTGGCCCATGTTCTACTTTACCGGTTATTCTTTCCTCTTGATTGACTAACGTGCAGGTAGACTCTACTTTGGTGGTGCTAGAAAAGAGGAAGAAAGCTATCAGATGGACTTTGGCAGACATTTGGGGTATAAGCCACGCCTTTTGTATGCACAAGATTATTTTGGAGGAGGAAGCCAAACCCTCCGTTGAACATCAAAGACGATTAAATGAAGCAATGCAAGAGGTTGTGAAGAAGGAGATCATAAAATGGTTGGATGTCGGGGTTGTTTACCCCATTTTCGATAGCTCGTGGACCTCTCCGGTGCAATGTGTCCCAAAGAAAGGGGGCATGATTGTGGTCACCAATGACAAAAACGAGTTGATTCGCAGAATAGTGATTGGGTGGGGAGTGTGTAGGGACTATCGCAAGCTCAACAAAATCAAACGGAAATATCATTTCCCACTTCCATTCCTTGATCAAATGCTTGATAGGTTGGATGGCCAAGCTTTCTATTATTTCCTTGATGGATATTCCAGCCACAATCAAATTCTTATTGCTCCAGAGGACCAAGAGAAGACTACTTTCACATGTCCCTATGGTACTTTTGCATTCTCGCGAATGCCATTTGGGATATGTAATGCACCGGCAACTTTTCAACGGTGTATGATGGCTATTTTCACCAACATGTTGGAGGATTTTCTTGAGGTCTTCATGGATGACTTTTCCATGGCTGGAAATTCTTTTGATGATTGCTTGAACAACATGGATAAGGTCTTGGCAAGATGTGAGGAGACAAACTTGGTGTTGAATATGGAGAAATATAACATCATCATCGATGAAGGCATTGTCCTCGGCCACAAAATTTCAAAGCATGGTACTGAAGTCGACAAGGCCAAAATAGAGGTGATCTCAAAACTCCCACCCCATACATCCGTGAAGGGAGTGAGGAGCTTCTTCAGTCATGCAGTGTTCTATTGTTGTTTCATCAAGGATTTTCCCAAAGTGGTGAATCCCTTGTGTAAACTTTTGGAGAAGGATGCCAAGTTCCATTTCAACGAGGATTGCATGAAGGAATTCGAATTGCTCAAGTTCAAATTGACTACTACTCCTATTATCATCGCACCGGATTGGAGCTTGCCTTTCAAGCTCATGTGCGATGCAAGTGATGTGGCGGTTGGAGCAGTTTTGACACATCAACAAGATCTTCCATCTTGTCTACTATGCTAGTAAGACAATGAATGATACCCAAGTTAATTACACAGTGACCGAAAAAGATCTCCTTGCTATTGTCTTCGCTATAGACAAGTTCCACCTGTACTTGATGGGTACAAAGGTGATTGTCCACACCGATCATGTCGCACTTCATTACTTAATGAGCAAGAAAGATTCCAAGGAAAGGTTAATGCGATGGGTGCTTCTATTGCAAGAATTTAATCTAGAAAGTCAAGACCGCAAGGGTAGTGAAAACCAAGTGGCGGACCACTTGTCTCGTTTGGAGAAGGAGGGGAGGCCACATGACGACCTTGAGATAAATGATTCCTTCCTTGACGAGCAACTTCTATCCATTTCAATGACCGGTATTCCATGGTTTTTTTATTAGCAAATTATCTTGTTACTGGTATTGTACCAAATGAGTTCTCTTCAAACCAAATGAAGAAGATCAAATGGGATTTCCTTGACTATTATTGGGATGAGCCGTATCTCTTCCGGATTTGTATAGATTGTGTGATTCGATGATATGTACCGGAGAAAGAACAAGTGGAAATTATTGAGGCTTGCCACTCTTCACTATATGTTGGTCACCATAGTGGAGCTAGAATGGCAAAAGTGTTGAGTTATGGATTCTATTGGCCTACTCTCTACAATGACGCTAGTGATCTAGTCAAGCGTTGTGATGAATGTCAAAGGGCCAGTGGGATTTCTAAGAAAAATGAGATGCCCCTCACCACCATCTTGGAAATTGACATTTTTGATGTGTGGGGCAAAATTTATTTCATGGGACCATTCATGAGCTCTTGTGGGAACACTTACATTTTTGTAGCTGTGGACTATGTGTCAAAGTGGGTTGAAGTCGTGGCTTTACCCAACAACGAAGCTCGAAGTGTGGTGGAATTTTGAAAAAGAACATCTTCATAAGATTTGTTACTCCAAGGACCATTATAAGTGATGGGGGGTCGCACTTTTGCAACAAAGCTTTTGATACCTTACTCACCAAGTATGGTGTCACTCACAAAGTCTCGACCCTTTATCACCCTCAACCAAGTGGGCAAGTGGAAATCTCCAACCGGGAAATCAAGAGTATTTTGTCAAAGACACTGAATGCCAACCAGACGGATTGGTCGAAAAAACATGATGATGCTCTTTGGGCTTACAAAACACAATTTGTATGTCTCCATACCAGTTAGTGTTCAAGAAAGCTTGTCACCTTCCGGTGGAACTTGAGCATAAGGCTACGTGGGCATTGAAGAAGCTTAATCTTGGATGTGATGTCGCCGCCAACTTAAGCGTGGCACAATTGAATGAGCTTGATGAATTTGGGTACCATGCATAGGCAAGTTCTTCCTTATATAAGGGCAAGATGAAGTACCTCCATGACAAATACATCCAGACTAAGGAGTTCAAAGAAGGTGATCTTGTGTTATTCTTCAACTCTCGGTTACAGATGTTTTCGGGGAAATTGAAGTATAAGTGGAGTGATTCGTTTGAGATTGTGAATGTGACACCTTTTGGTGAATTAGACTTGAAGAATAAAAATGATGAAGTGTTTAGAGTCAATGGTCTCCGGGTAAAACATTATCTTGGAAAAGGCTATGATGGCCACGTCGTGGCATTAATTTTTTTCAAGTGATTAATGGTAATTTGCGTTGTGACGCGACGTTAAATCAGACGCTTCTTGGAAGGCAAACCATGTTTCTTTTTATTTTTATTTTTCTTATTTTTTAGATAGGTTTTGTTATTAGCTAACTGGTTCTGAAGTGAATTGCAAGAATGAGGGTGCATTGCAAGTACTGCGCTCGAGAAAAAATGGCCAAGTGTTGAAAAAGTGCGGAGAACGCATTTATTGTGCGGAGCACACAAAATTGACTGCCACAACAAAGAGGAATATGTGGTCGTACAATTCTTTGTGCGGCCTCACAACTGGAGACAAAAATGTGAAACTCTCTGAAGTTTTGAATTGCAGAGAAAAGGGCATTTTGCAGCCGCACACAAAACTGTGCGGATCGCACAAGTTTCTGCGACCGTAGAAGTTCAGCTGGGTTCAGGTAAAGAGTGCGGACTGCACTCAAAATTGTTCAGCCGCACTCAGCTACATTTTTAACCTAATTTGGTCAACCTATAAATAGGTCCTCATAGCACTATTCACAACTTTACACACTCTGAACTCTTGAGACCTAAGCAAACAAAGTGCACACAAATGTTTCACACTCCACATTCATTTCATCAGTCTAGATTCTCCCTTGCATCCTTCATCACTGGTATGTTCAATTCATGTTTGGATTTTTAGAATTTTCTTAATTTTTGTTGTTAACTAGTATAGTTATTTTTAGGCCTAAAATGTCAAATGTTCATAATGTGTGCTTAAAATTGTGTGGGTAATATCATATGCACTCATTGGGGGCTGGGTAAATCATTTATCATGTTTAATTAGCCAATACCATGTCTACATTTTGCAAAGAATTGCACAACCTAAGTCAGTGCCGATTTATTTTGAATTGTACTATCGCACATTAAATTGTGCGGTCCGTAGATCTTGTGTTAGGGGAAAAAAAGTATGAATGCAATGTGCGGACCGCACTCAAAATTTTGTGGTCCGCATAAAAATGGGTGCGATATCACTTTGGAACATTATAGAACCAGTAGTTTGAACCTGATTTTGTTCGGACACACTCAAAATTGTGCAATCCGCACTTCAGTTGTGCGACCGCACTTTAAAATTGTGCAGTCCGCACAAGGCAGTCTGCAGTCACACTCAATATTGTGTGGACCGCACTTTCTCATATGTGTACTGATTTCCAGCAACTGTTAACATGCTTCTGAACTTTAACTGACTTATGTGCTTCGTATTGCAGACAATGGTTCGATCAAGAGGCAGAGGTGATACATCTAAAGGGAGGGGTGCACCCTCCCGAGGCCAAGGCAAGGGAACTCAACCTCTAGGAATGCAAACAAAAGCAATATCCGAAAAGAAAACTACTAGGAGAGGTAGGGCCATAGAGCCCTCAGAATCTAGCTCGTATGTCCCGTCGAGGAAAGCCTCCGAGGGTCACTCGGTGGAGACACAATCAGAGGTCAAGTCCCAACCACCACAATTCACTGGGAGATACCAACTACGCAATGAATCCTCCACCACAACAAGTCCTTTTGAGGGTTCAAATGCCGGCAGCCGGGGTTCAGAGCCCTCCTTTACACATACTCCCCATGCACAAGTTGCATTGGATGATGATGACGATGTTATTGATAATGGTAGAGAAGGTGAAACGAGAGTGGGAATCCTAGAGGGGTCGAAGAAGAAGGAAATATGGGAGGATAGGTTTGTGATCTTGACAGCCTTCGCAAAGTTCAAAGAGTGGCTGCCCCAGAGATCGCTCACACTTGAGCTGTAATGACCCGACCGGTCATTTTGAGTTCTAGCGCGTCGTTCAACAGTTTGAGGCCCTGAGTAGCTTCACTTCAGGTATTATGACTTGCATGCGTGGTCGAAATTAAATTTCGGGAAGTTCAGAGTTGATTTAGAAAAAAACATTCTTTTTTTCTGGAGCTTTAAGTTGGAAGAATTGACTAAAGTGTGATTTTCGAGCAAACGATCTCGGAATCGGGATTTGAAGGTTCCAACAGATTTTTATGGTGATTTTGTACTTTAGCGTGTGTCCGGATCGGGTTTTGGATGACTCGGAGCGTTTCGACGCCTATTAATGAAGTTGACATTTTGGAAGAATTTCATAAATTTGGGTTGAGGTGTATTTCAATGTTATCGATGTCCGTTTGGGATTCCGAGTCTAGGAATAGCTCTGTATGGTGATTTTGATATTGGGAGCATGTTCGGAAGTTGAATTGGAGGTCCGTAGGTCATTTGGCGAAAGTTATAAAATAGAAGATTTTTTGAAAGTTTGACCGAGAGTTTGACTTTTTGATATCGGGATCGGATTCCAATTCCCGAAGTTAGAGTAGGTCCGTAATGTCGAATGTGACTTGTGTGCAAATTTGAGGTCAAACGGACGTGATTTGATAGGTTTCGACATCGAATGTAGAAGTTTCATGTTCTAATGTTCATTAAGGTTGAATTGGGGTGCGATTCATGATTTCGACGTTGTTTGATGTGATTTGAGGCCTCGAGCGAGTTCATATCATGTTTTGGGAGATGTTGGTATAATTGGTTAATGTCCCGAGGGCCTCGGGTGGATTTCGGAAGGTTAACGGAATGGATTTCGGACAAAGACAGCTGCTGAAATTTTCTGTTGCAGAAGCTGTTCGCCAGAAAATTTCTGATGCGTGGAGTCGACTTTGGAAGCTTATATCTAGAAATTGATAAGGAATCTGAAAATTTTCAAAACATGAAAGTTGTATTACTTGCATTCTAGTCTCCAGAAAGATAAATCATTCATCGTTTGGATATTTTTACAGAACGATATGATCGATTGAATGAAGGTTGGTAAAGTTGTTTCTAGTGGACTTTTAGTGACGACTTTTACCGACAAAAATGGACTTCTAGTGACAGATGGGCAGAAACTTAAGGACCAAAAATGCTCATTTCCTTCATTTTCATTTTGGATTTTTGGAGCACGGTTCTTGGGGGATTTTCACGGGAAAACATTGGGATATGTGTTCCTTATCCTATATTGATTATATTTCATGATTCCATACTCATTTACATCATGAATCCATGAATTTATTGAAGAAAAATCTGATTTTTAGCAAATCTTCCAAAAATAAAAAATTTAAGATTTGAAAGCCAATCCGATGTCGGAATTCGATAATTATTGTATAGTTTAACTCGTATCGGAATGAGTTGTCGAATTTGTGAGTTTCGTCGGATTCTGAGATGTGGGCCCCACGGGCGATTTTTGAGCTAAATTTCGGATTTTAATCCGGAAAATTAGTAAATTCATATGAAATTCATTCCTACGATTTGTATTGAGTATTTCGAATTGTTTATGACTAGAATTGAGGCTTTCGGACACGAATTCACAAAGCAAAGGTTTATTGGGATCTTGAATTTGGTTGTGGAGCGAGGTAAGTCTCCTTTCTAACCTTGTAAGAGGGAATTTTCTCCATAGGTGAAATAATTAAATACGTGGTGCTATTTGTGAGGGCTACGTACGCACGAGGTGAGGGGAGTCCGTGCGTAGCTACTATTATTCTTACATCCGGTAGTCTAGGACCCAAAATCATGTTTTATTTTCCATACTTGTAACTTTATTGATGAATTTGGAAGCGATTAAACCTTATCGAACTTGGTAAATGAATTTCTGGAAAAGATTTAAATACTATCTTGGCATCCATTAAAAGAGAATTTTATCACCTCCTTGGATGACTGTTTTCATGATAAAATGTGAATTTATTATGTGAATGTGTGTATCTATGAGTACCTGAGTCGCATTGTATGATTCGCGAATAGGGTAACTCTATTATTTATATATGACCACGTCGCATGATCGATTCGCGAGTGGGGTAATAGATGCATCTATGGTTCAAGCCTTTCGACCCTCGACATTTCTTGTGCATGATATTTGTTGAGTACTTTCTGAGATGTTTTTTAACTATTTACTGGCCTTGAATTATAAGTTGTCAACTGAAATGACGAACATTTAAAGTTTGTAAATGTGGAAGAAGTTGTTATTTCCTATCACTATTTGTTAATTATCTATGATATCCATGCTTAGTGTCACCCTTGATTTTTTTAAAATTCTCTAGCAAGTGTCAAATTCGACTTCTCGTCACTACCTCTTCGAGGTTAGGCGGGATACTTACTGGGTACACGTTGTTTTCATACTCATACTACACTTGATGTGCATTTTTATTGCACATGTACATGTATATATAGTTGCCCCGCTTGACGCAGTGATGTGGCTGACCTGGAGACTTAGGAAAGCTTTTCTCCTCGAGACGACCCGCAGCAAACAGAGTCTTCCTCGGATGTATTGTACTCTCTTTACTGTCCCATTTGTATTTTGGACGGTTATTGTAATTCATTTGGTTTTCCTTAGAAACTGCTCATGCACTTGTGACACCGGGTTTTGGGATGACTTTGGGATGTATTTGTCGATTGAATTATTAAAACATCGTGGTTTACTCGGTAAGTTTAATGAAATAAAAAAATTAATGATTTTCAAAATACTAAAATAGGAATTTAATTAACCATTGAGTGTTGGCTTGCCTGACTGTGGTGTCCAGCGCCATCACGACGTTGATGGATTTTGGGTCGTGACAACGTGGTATCAGAGTACTAGGTTCTCTTAGGTCTCACGAGTCATGAGCAAGTCTAGTAGATTCTTGCGGATCGGTACGGAGACGTATGTACTTATCTTCGAGAGGCTACAGGGCTGTTAGGAGTACTTCACTTCTTGATTCCTTATCGTGTGGTTTGATTCCTTTGAGGCTTATGCCTACGTTTCTTCTTACTTAAATCTTACACGTCACGAAGCACTTGCTATAATCGAGAATTTGAGGAATTGTAGTAGTACTACAGTTATGGTGCGTGAGGTTTTTCTATGCACAGTTGGTTGAGGCTATTGTTGTTGCTCTACGGAAGGATATTATGTTGTTTCAGCTCGGTAGCTACACTTCTGAGAGCTTTGAAGTTATGTGCAGATTTGCTATGATGCTTATGATTGGTTATCACACGGTATTGATGTGATGGTAGGATGCTTGCCCATATGTCAGGGAAATGAATGACTTTCTAGGAGTTCTACTCACAGCATGATTCTGAGAATTCGGTATTTTATTTCCAGCGGAGGAAAGGCAATTGGATTAGAATTGTTTGAGTTTGGGTTGATAGAGTAATAAGACTTGGTGTTTTCAAGTGAGGTGGAATCTTCATCTGTGATGTGGTAATCGTCGTCTTTTATCAAATAAAATGTGTTAAGTTTTCTGGTGTTATGATCTTCTTCAGATTTGCCTTCGTGGCACGGTATTGTGAAATGGTGTCTGGGAAGCGGCTGTGAGAGATCTCATCGGATCGGTGTTTCTAGCGTCGGCAGCTCGAGAAAGATGATCTTCGGAGAGTTTTGAAGTTGTGGTGGTCTGCTGGTTTGAGTGTTACAGAGAATGATATTTATTTGAGGCAACAACTGGGCAGCATACGATGAGGAAAGACACATGGGGAGTGTCACACAATGGTTAAATTTATAGAAGGCCAGGTGTAAGAAGCGGAAGTCGGGCAGTTTCTTAAAGGAGTAAGTTTGACCAAAGTAGGAGAGTGGCAGCGTAGCATATGAGTTCTATGGTAAGATAGCTGCACATCTTGAGGAGAAGTTTGGAGCGATTTGAGAATTTTAGTGGATGGTGATTGGGTCCACGGGCATAAATGGAAATATTGGCTATTTCGGCAGAAGATTGGATACAACAGAGAGGAGTTGTTCGATATGAAGAAGGATGCAGCATAGCTGCGAATTGGAATATATTGTCGCGCATTTAGTAGATGTCCGTGAGGAGCGGACGGACTGGTAAAGTTGGTAAATGAGAACGGGTGTAGGATGAGGTATTGATGTCGTAGAGATTGTCAAGTACAGCGTCGTTGGAAGGTGTCAATTGGTAATTTTCGCAGTGGGTTATTACAGCTAAGGGAAGAATACATGAGTAGAGTTGAGCATAGGATTTGATAAATGTGTGCGAAGGTTGGCCTTATGGAATCAGGTTTAGGCTTTGGAAAGATTCAGGATTTATGCTTAGTACAGAGGTAATTTGCAAGGGAAGTGATTCAGTCGGGCGATTATTCAAGATGTGTGTTTAGGTACCAGCGAAGCCGTGGAGTTGATTATATTCGGGACCAAGCCAGAGTGGGTGACTCTCAACAACGGTCCTAGTGAATTCAAAGGTTAAAATGCGGTGCCTAAGGATTTCAAACCTACAATATGGTTAAGAATCGAGCTTTTGTAGCGGATTATGATATGAGGCACAGAATGTTCTATGATATCTTCGACGTGTAGAGTAGTATTTGGAGGAAAATGACTTCGAATTCATGAAGGAATTGTCAGGATGGGTGTATCGGTCGAAGATGTGAATATGCGTGCAAGGAGTGCATGAACGGTTCATGGGCTTGTAGACAAAGTAGTCTCGTGGAATGAAATCACTCGAAGGTGAGTGCAAATTGGATTAAGGTATAAGATGGGTCGTGTTATATGAGCTTATGGAAGGTTTAATTGAATCTCAATGCGGTATTGTGGCGGTGTTAGCGTATGGGCATTGTGAGTTATTGTTCATCTTGACCTACGGCGTGAGCAAAGTGGGGGGAGTCTGTTGTCGATAAGTTGATCGCGAGGCTAAGTGCCATATCAGTTTTAGTTTGGGGTATCCGAGTGAATCAGTTATATGCTGTAGAGATGAAGTTTGAGAATGACGCGAGTAGTGGAAATTTGGAAAAGTGTAGGTGGATCCCGGAAGGATTATGGTGGCATAGGCTATTGACTGAGGATTTGCATATTTTGTGATTATGAGAATTCACTCGTGTGTCGTTTTGGTTCTCTTAAATTGAGTTAAGTAAAAAGGTTTCTATGTGATAAAGTGTTCGCCCTAATAGTGGTTCAGGAGTTATGATGGAATTCTGGTCCAATTTCGTATTGGCGTGTTAGGTGCAGTGAGCAGTATGGAATTTGAGGGAGGATCAGGGTTGCGGTTCGGTGTTGGCAAGGATGTCACGAGCTTGGATGAGCAGGAAGAGGACTTGAACGCATAGAGTAAGCTGGTATTGTCTTCAGTGTCACCTGAGATCGATGATTTGTGAAGGAGGCCTTGCATCCTGGTTATGGATTCTTGATTTGCTTTACAACGTTAGTGTGACAAGTGGCATGGATGTGCAGACTTGATACCTTGTGTGGGAGGTCGTGGAAGCATATCTCACGGAAGATTGTACAAGTAAGGCATTGTAGTCACTCGATTGACTGAAGATTTAAACAGAGTAGGAAGAATGTGTAATATTGTTTATTTGAGAATTTTTGCCTGGAGAGGGCTCGGTTCATTTGGTTGCGGAATATGGAAGTTGCTTCGGGTATGATGGTTGCTCTTGTGTGTTATGGACCCGTGAAAGATTAATAGACTAGTACGGTGCGATCAGAATCAGCTTGAGGTCTGTGGATGGATTTAAATATGAGTATGGGGCTCTATGTGAGCCAGATGTGTTCGTTTCAGTATAGCGCTCCTCGGGGAGGAGTACTAGAGCGTTAATGTTATTTCGGCATCTATTTCATGTAATACTATATTGTGCCATGTGAGTTGTAAACGGCTTGGTAATTTTCTTATGCTTTGAGATTCCGCGTAGTGATGGTGTATGTGAGCAGGATGGCTCCTGAGATTCAGATCATATGTTGCACCTCAGTTGTGCTTGAGTTTTGTAGCTTATGCCGCTATATGTTCCCCCCAGGGTTGGTATTGTGCCCTTAATGTTGCTTGTGACCGATATTCGATATTTTGTAGTTATGAGAATTTTAGCTCGGTGAGTACTTTCTAACAGATTGTTATGTGTATCTCGGGTGGCACGCCGCCACGGGTATGATGGTTGGATCGGGTTGCACGCCGCAACAGTATGATGTTGAGTACAGTTCCCAATATCTATTTCTGTGTTTTCTCTTTCCCATTTTCTAAGGAAAGTTCATATTGGTTTCGTGGGTACCCTTCCAGAGTTCATTTTCCTTATGTATCACGTTTGAGTTTGTAGCTTATTGGCACATTTTGGCATCATATGACACTATTGGTCATGTCTACGGTGACTGTTACCTGAGCAGCTCGTACTAGGTGAGACAAGGTTATTAGATCTAGGATCAATGCAATCGGATTATATGAAGTACATTAAAGAGCAATTGCCATTATTTGGTTCAGAATGAGGTAATGGTTATTGTCAAGAGTATAGACTCAATGATTTTTTGACTCGGTAGTTGGTTATGAGTTTCTACACATCTCTTCCATCGTGGTGGTATTGCTAAAGTTGGGACAAGACTTATATATGCCAGGCGGTGCATTGGGAGCATCAAATTTGGGAAATTTCGGCTATTGTTATCAGAGGATGTTATTATGGTCATGTGAGTTATGCAGTGCATAGTGTGAATTCAGCGAAGGTATGCAATCATGTATCGGTGCATCGTGTGGTGATTGATACGGTGTTCGTATGTTGGAAGCAGGCCTGGTCGAGAATTTCAGATGTTGGAATTTGGCTCAAAGGCTAACTTGACTAAATAAAAGGGAGAATCTTCAGATTTGTTTGAGATAATATGCTCAAATAGGTTGTGGTAGCAAGGGTAGGTGCACGAGGTGTTAAACAGTGATTTGAGACAACTCCAGCGTAGTTCTTGGCACGTTTGAGGACGAACGTATGTTTAAGTAGGAGAGAATGTAACGACCCGACCGGTCATTTTGAGTTCTAACGCATCGTTCAGTAGTTCGAAGCCCTGAGTAGCTTCACTTCAAATATTATGACTTGCATGCGTGGTCGAAATTAAATTTCGGGAAGTTCAAAGTTGATTTAGAAAAGAAATTCTCATTTTTGAGCAAATGATCGGAGAATCAGGATTTGAAAGTTCCAACAGATTTATATGATGATTTTGGACTTGAGCGTATGTCCGGATCGGGTTTTGGATGACTCGGGAGCGTTTCGACGCCTATTAAGGAAGTTGACATTTTGGAAGAATTTCATAAATTTGGGTTGAGGTGTATTTCAATGTTATCAATGTCCATTTGGGATTCTGAGTCTTGGAATAGCTCTGTATGGTGATTTTGATATTGGGAGCGTGTTCGGAAGTGGAATTGGAGATCCGTAGGTCATTTCGGGGTCATTTGGAGAAAGTTATAAAATAGAAGATTTTTGAAAGTTTGACCGAGAGTTTGACTTTTTGATATCGGGATAGGATTCCAATTCCGGAAGTTGGAGTAGGTCTGTAGTGTCGAATGTGACTTGTGTGAAAAATTTGAGGTCAATCGGACGTGATTTGATAGGTTTCGGCATCGAATGTAGAAGTTTCAAGTTCTAAAGTTCATTAAGCTTGAATTGGGGTGCGATTCATGATTTCGACGTTGTTTGATATGATTTGAGGCGTTGAGCAAGTTCGTATCATGTTTTGGGACATGTTGGTATAAGTGGTTAAGGTCCCGAGGACCTCGGGTGGATTTCGGAAGGTTAACAGAATGGATTTCGGACAAAGAAAGCTGCTGAAATTTTCTATTGCAGAAGTTGTTTGCCAGAAAATTTCTGATGCATGGAGTCGACTTTGGAAGCTTATATCTCGAAATCTATAAGGCATCTGAAAATTTTCAAAACATAAAATTTGTAGCCATTGCATTCTAGTTACCATAAAGATAAACCATTCATCATTTAAATATTTGTACAGAAAGTTGTGATCTATTGAATGAAGACTGCTAGCTGTTTTTGAAATTTCCCCAGAAATTTCTGATGCGAGGAGCTTACTTTGGAAGCTTATATATCGAAATATATAAGGAATCTGAAAGTTTGCAAAACATGAAAGTTGTAACCCTTCATCATTTAGACATTTGTACAGAAAGTTATGATCGATTGAATTGGGGCTGGTAAAAATGTTTCTAGTGGACTTTTAGTGACGAAAATGGACTTTTAGTGACGGAAGGGCAGAAACTTAAGGACCAAAAATGCTCATTTCCTTCATTTTCGTTTTGGATTTTTGGAGCACGGTTCTTGGGCGATTTTTGGGAAATTTTCACGGAAAAACATTGGGGTAAGTGTTCCTTATCCTATTTTGATTATATTTCATGATTCCATACTCATTTACATCATGAATCCATGAATTTATTGAAGAAAAATATGATTTTTAGCAAATCTTTCAAAAATCAAAAATTTAAGATTTGAAAGCCAATCTGATATCGGAATTCGATAATTTTTGTATGGTTGAACTTGTATCGTAATGGCTTGTCAGATTTGTGAGTTTCGTCAGAGTCCGAGACGTGGGCCCCATGGGCGAATTTTGAGTTAAATTTCGTAATTTAATCCAGAAATTTAGTAAATTCATATGAAATTAATTCCTACGATTTGTATTGAGTACTTCGAATTGTTTATGACTAGAATTGAGGCTTTCGGACACGAATTCGCGAAGCAAAGGTTTATTGGGATCTTGAATTTGGTTGCGGAGCGAGTTAAGTCTCCTTTCTAACCTTGTAAGAGGTAATCGTCCCCATAGGTGAAATAATTTAATACGTGCTGCTATTTGTGAGGGCTACGTACGCACGAGGTGAAGGGAGTCCGTGCGTAGCTACTATTACGCTTACGTCCGGGTAGTCTAGGACCCAAAAGCATGTTTTATTTGTCATACTTGTAACTTTATTGATGAATTTGGAAACGATTAAACCTTATCGAACTTGGTAAATGAATTTCTAGAAAAGATTTAAATACTATCTTCGCATCCATTAAAAGAGAATTTTATCACCTCCTTGGGTGATTGTTTTCCTGATAAAATGTGAATTTATTGTGTGAACGTGTGAATATATGAGTACCTGAGTCGCATGTATGATTCGCGAGCAGAGTAACTATATTATTTATATATGACCGCGTCGCATGATCAATTCATGAGCGGGGTAATAGATGCATCTATGGTTCGAACCGTTCGACCCTTCGACAGTGCACAATTTACATTTATCGTTGGTTCGAGCCGTTCGACCCTCGACATTTCTTGCGCATGATATTTGCTGAGTACTTTCTGAGATGTTTTTTAACTGTTTACTGGCCTTGAATTATAAGTTGTCGACTGAAATGACGAAGATTTAATGTTTGTAAATGTGGAAGAATTTGTTATTTCCTATCACTATTTGTTAATTATCTATGATATCCATGCTTAGTGTTACCCTTGATTTTATTAAAACTGACCTCTAGCAAGTGTCAAATTCAACCTCTCATCACTACCTCTTCGAGGTTAGGCGGGATACTTACCTTGTACACGTTGTTTTCGTACTCATACTACACTTGTTGTGCATTTTTATTGCACAAGTACATGTATATCTAGTGGCCCCACTTGACGCAGTGATGTGATTGACCTGGAGACTTAGGAGAGCTGCTCTCCTCGAGATGACCCGCAGCCAACAGAGTCTTCCTCGGATTTATTGTACTTTCTTTGTTGTCCCATTTGTATCCTGGGCGGTTATTGTAATTCATTTGGTTTTCCTTAGAAACTGCTCATGTACTTGTGACACCGGGTTCTGGGATGACTTTGGGATGTATTTGTCGATTGAATTATTTAAAATATCATGGTTTACTCGGTAACTTTATTTGATCTTTATATAATGAAATAAACAAAGTAACGATTTTCAAAATAGTAAAATAGGAATTTAATTAACTATTGAGTGTTAGCTTGCCTGACTGGTGTCCAGCGCCATCACGGCCTTGATGGATTTTGGGTCGTGACATGAGAGACAATTCTTATTTAAGGATTTGGATAAATACAATCCAAATTTCCTTAAGCAGTTTAGGGAGCGCAAGGAGTGGATGTGGTTCACCTAGAGTGTTATAAATACCAAGGAGCACTCAGTACGGGAGTTTTATGCCAGTGTGGCACACGTCAAGAAGGGTACCAAAGTGGCCAAAGTGAGGAATTTGAAAGTCAGATTCGATCAGAGCACTCTGAACACATACCTGGGATTTGAGGAAGTAGTGCCAGTCCGGTACATGGAGAAGCTTTCGATGGGTGATACAGCTCGCCCTTGGCTAGCAGAGATCTTGGCTGCTCCAGGACCATCACCATCGTGGATCATAGCGGGGGTTCCCATTGCATGGGTCACCCTCAACTTTGAATCAAAGGGTGGCAAACTTTTGTGTGCAACCGTATTAACCCAAGCCAGAATGAGAAAAATCTTCCTATCCCTCGAGCGGTTTTGGTGGCATCTATAATGGTCGGGCACCCAATCAATGAGGATGCCATCAAGTTGGAAAACATTTCAGTGGTTGTCCGAAAAGGTGAAATCTCCTACCCATATCTCAACACCCTCACAAAATATTTCACGAATGCAAAGGTGGAGCCAAGGAGTTTTGACACAAAAGTGCGGGCCAATAAGCCCTTCTCTTAGTACTCTTTGCAAGGCCCGGGGAACCCAAAGTTCAAGGGTAAGGCGACTGCTACCGTTGGCGAGTCCGATAGTCCATCGGTGGTGGTTACAGAGTCAGCTGTTGAGCCTTATACATCTCCCATGCCTTGCACAGCAGCCGGTCCTTCCATCGAGACAACCGACATGCCACCACCTTCATCTTCTAGACCATCAGTATCAATACTAGTGCCTGCCCCATCCACATATACACTCACTGCGCTGCGAGTCTCCCAGACATTGGCGAATCTCAACAACTGGATGCAAACAAACACTTCAAAGTTGTTTGACATATCTAATTTTTTTGCAGCACAGTCTTCTACCCCAACAGCACCATAGGTTCCTCCGTCAGTAGAGGAAACATTGAAGAAGATCCTGGAAAATCAGAAGACTGTTATTGATACACTAGTGACACATGGGGGATCAATTGAGGAGTTGGGAAAACATGTGAAGAAGATGAGGAAATCTCAGGCCTCGAAGAAATCAGTGGAGAGATTGAGAAAATAGGTTACCAAGATTGCAGCAGCTGGTGATCTACCATTTGACCTACTGATGGAGACAAATCCATCAGTACCAGCAGACCCAGCAGCACCATCAGCAGAGGCACCAGCTGGCCAGTCTGACGAGCCAGACCTTATTGCCCAAACTGCTGAGGTTGTGCTTCAGATTTTCACCAACCACATTACTCCCCGATTGGAGGATGATGAGATCCAGTTGGAGAAGTCCGATGGTGGTGATGATGCCATGCACATTGAGACCACATATGGAGTTTTCTTCACTCTCTACCCTTCCTTATTCTGATTTTTTTGTGAAGCAATGAGGACAATGCTTATTTTTATTTAGGGGGTTGGTCTATTTTGGTTGGTTTGATATGACATTGGCCTATGATAACGTTAATACTCTTTTTCTTTTATCTTTATTTTCTCTTTCATTATGTATATATTCCTCCCTCTTTTTTGATGTATATATTCTACTTCCCTCAGTTTGTATATTCATTTGTCTTAGTTTCAATAGTTTATTTCATAGCTTCTTTATTTTATTTTCTTAGTAGTCTATCTTCTTATTTATTTTAATAGCTTCTTTTTTATTTGGTAGTTTCTTTTTATGTTTAAGTGAACAATAAGCCTTTGGTTTTCTTAATGCCACGGTTCTTTCCAAAGGTAGGTTTTGTGTGAACCGGGTGGCTCTTCCCAACAATGGATGGCGTAACAACCTTTATAAGGAATTGAGTCCCTTTTTGATGTATAGGTAAAATAGTAGTATTAATGAATAAAAAGGCTCAACCATACTTCACTTGGTACCAACACACTTAGTTACACGCTTATGGTTAAAAACAAGTTGTTGGAAAGAAATGGCTCTAGTTAGTGACCTTGTGACTCTTGTGTTGACCTAGGCAATCATCGAGTGATTTAGTTGAACCATGAGCGATTTTCAATCTTGAATACGGTTGTTGTGGGCTGATAAGCATAATTTACCAGATGTTAACCACATAATTTTCTCATAAAAACATACGAATTATCATATTTCCTCCATATTCTTAACTTTATTTTTGCAGGAATAATTATAGAAGAATTTTTGAGTGTAACATGAAAAATGAAAAACAAATATTCAAGTAAAATACAACAAAAAAGTGTAAGATCAAGCTATGATTCATTACTGCCATAACAATGCACCAAGTCTCGATTTGCTATGATGAAATCAATGAAATCAAAACTTAGAATGACAGAATTCTCATCTCTGCTAATTCAAAATTTAGATTTGCCATGGAAATCTAGTACCAAATCGAGACTTCGAATTCTCATATATGCAAATGCAAAATCTAGATTTGCCATGGAAATCTAGCACCAAATCGAGAAGTCATCATGAACTTTTGTTATATAAGAAGATGTTGCCCGATCAGAAGAAAGCATTATAGTGAAGAAAAAGCTTAGAGCTAGAAATCTGAATCCAAATTCTTAATAAGCTTCTTTATTTTATTTTTTTTCACTAATATCGAGTTATCTTTTCTTTTAAATCACAATAGTAATTTAGTTGTTGTTTCTAAATAAATTCAAGTGTCGAAAATTACTCTAGTTCCTGCTTTTAATTAAATAGGGGGAATTATTCTTCTTGAATATTTCTTTCTATTTCTTATTTAATGGAGAAGAATATTTCCATTGTTAGTACTAATTCCATTATGGAGTAACTTTTCTTGTGTTGGGAGAAAGACGGATCTTAATATTTTTATATAATAGTAGATATTATTCCTCAAATTCACATGCTTGAGCTAAAATTTATTTAACTTTATCTGCTTTACAGTTAGACATTATTTAATTATTAACATCAATCTATCTTGTACTACATATTAACTGTTTATTAATTCTGTAATCGAGAGAGGCGGAAGAAATAATATAGTTAAATGTAGTATTGATAGATGTTAATATTTATTCAGTAACATATATCTCTTTTATGTTATAATTAATTTTATACTTATTTGTAATCGTGAGAGGCAAATAGTGTAATAATCAGTTATAACAAGTAGGGTAACCGAAAGGGACTTACTAACAAGAGCATGCTTTTGTTCAATCATATATTTTTGGTTCTTTAGTATTACTATTTTGAAGATTAATTTGTATAACTGAGAGGAGTGCAATTAATTATTCAACTTGAGTAATAATACGTATTTGTAATTGTGACAGGGATTTACACATTTTTGAGAAATAGAAATTGAAGAATAATATTTCTACTATATAATAGAAATATTAAGTGAAGTCAAGATCCCAACACCTTATTATTATATATGTGAAAAACAAAATATTTTCTCTATTCATGCATAACCCTTTCTGATTTTCTCAAATAGTAATTAAAACAAGAAACCTCTGTAGAATAGATAAACCAATCTCTGTGGGTTCGACATCTTTCTATACTATTATTTGACAGAGTACAATTTAGAATTTTACATACGCCATACGCTCATCAAATTTTTGGCACCGTTGCCGGGGATTGGCTAAAGTCTACTACAGATTAATTTTTTTACTACTAATTTGAGATTTTTTTTGTCTAATTTTTTTAACTTTTCTGCAGAAAGTGTATGACCTGTTCTTCTTCTAGAGAACTAGTCGAATACGATCCTGAAATTGAAAAATTATTACGGTTGTTGCAAAAAGAACAAACCTCACGATCTCAAATTTTCACATCAAAGGAAATGGAGAACGAAGAACTCAATAACCAACTTCCAACACATCAATTAGAAGAACAATTTGATGAGGTGGAACCACGACGTGATGGAATACTCCGTGATTATGCAAGGCCAGATCATTTTGAAGGAGAATCAAGTGTGAAGAGACCACCAATTGCAACAAACAACTTTAAAATCTGCACAGGCTTGATTCAAACCATTCAATAGTCATGTTCGTTTACTGGTGATACGAGTGAAGATCCTCACACCCATTTAATTGATTTTATTTAATTAGTTGAAACTTGCAGGTATAATGGAGACACAACAGATGCTATCAGGTTGCGGATTTTTCCTTTTTCATTAAAAGGTGAAGCCAAAACATGGTTGTGAAGTCTACCAAGAGGTTCCATTACAACATGGGACCAAATGACTAAAAAATTTCTTAATAAATATTTTCACCTACAAAAACAATTAAAATGAAGCAAGAAATTAATAATTTTATGCAGACAGATACTGAATCTGTATACCAGGCATGAAAAATATTAGCAGCAATGTTAAGAAAATGTCCACATCATGGTATCCAAAACCCTGACATTTTATATATATTCTATCATGGTCATAAACCCTCTGCTAGAAATGTAATTGATACAGCATCAGGAGGATCAATAATGGAAAAAACTACTGCAGAAGCAATGCAATTGCTTAATGAGATTTCAGAAAATGTTGTTCTATGGCCCTGAGACAGAATGATTATCAAGAAAACAGTAGGAGTAAATCAATTTGAAGCGTTGAATTCATTGACACAACCAACTGCGAACTTAACACAAAAAGTTGAGGCCTTTCAGGTAGGTGCTCACTCATCATCCCAACTTGAGAATTGTGATGTTTTGTCAAGGTAATCATCTGAATCATGAATATCAGGCTTCAACACAAAATGAGGAACAGGTAAATGTGATTAGGTATAAAAATAATTACTTATTTGGTAGTCCCATGGCACAAAAACATCCAGGATTTCAATGGAGTAATCCTAATGGTGCTGAAAATCCTCAAAGATTTTTTAATCAAAAGCAGCAGGTATAGGGACCGCCTGGTTTTCAAAATCAAAAGAGAGGGCAACAAAATTTTCAACAATATCAGCAGCAACCTCAAAGAGCTCATCAACAAATCCTTGAAGACCTGATATTCAAATTCATTAAGACTACTGACGAGAAGGTTGAAAGTCAACATTCAGCTATCAAGAATTTGGAAATTCAGGTAATCCAATTAGCAACCCTCATGTCTGGACAAATTCAAGGTGCTCTACCAAGCAACACTGAGAAAAATCCAAACGAACACCTCAAAGCCATCTCTCTACGATCAGGTAAATCTCTTGATGATCCATATGCAGATAAAGAAGGAAAGCCACAAGAAGTGAAAAAGGTAAATGAAGGTGAGAATAAAATGGAATCTAAGTTTCCAAAAAAATAAAAGAATAAAGGGAAAAATGTACAAGAAAATAAATTGATAACAAATCCCCACTCTGTACCTCTCCCTTTTCCCCAAAAGATGAAAAGAGAAAAGCTTGACAAACAGGTTTTAAAGCTTCTAGATAGTTTGAAGCAACTTTAAATTAACATACCTTTAACAGATGCTTTGACACAAATACCTTCATATGCTAAATTTCTCAAAGAAATTTTGTCAAGTAAAAGAAAATTGGAAGAAGTTTCAGTGGTTAAGCTTACAGAAAAATGTAGTGCTATACATCAAAATAAGCTCCCACAGAAACTGGGTGATCCGGGAAGTTTTACAATTCCTTGTACCGGGGGAGGTGCTCATTTTGAAAAGGTGTTATTTGATTCAGGTGCTTCAATAAATCTAATGCCTTTTTCAATTTTCAGGAAATTAGAACTTGGTGAATGAAACATACTGGTGTGTCTCTTCAATTAGCTGATCAAAGTACTAAGAGACCAAAAGGAATTATTGAAAATATCCTTGTCAGAGTTGACAAATTTATTTTCCCAGCAGATTTTATAGTGCTTGAAATGGAAGAAAAAACCGAGGTACCACTAATTTTAGCTAGACCATTTCTCGCAACAGGAAGGGAAATTATTGATGTTCATCAAGGACAATTAATATTGCGAGTTGATGAGGAAAGAGTAATTTTTGAAATTGAAGAAATTTCTTGGGGTTGAGTCATCATCATCTTGTTTTCAAATTGACTTACTAGATGACCATGTAGACGAATACAAAGATAATCAGTTAATTATTGATTCATTGGAGAGATGTATGGCTAGGTCAGGTACCATAAGTGATGATAACCCCCACAATTAGGGAACAAGCTGAAATACTAGAAAAAAAGTCAGAAAATGAGAAAGTCTCACAAGAAGGAGTTCAATTAAAAATTGAACTCAACGAACTTCCTTCTAATTTAAAATATGTGTTTATTTAACCTAAATTATTTCCAGTAATCATCTCATCTTCTTTGACTATAGAACAGGAAAGCAAACTGATTGAAGTCCTAAGAAAACACAAAAAGAGCCTTAGGGTGGACTATAGTTGACATCAAAGGAATGAGTGCAGCTATTTGTATGCACAGGATTCTTATGGAGAATGATTATAAACCAATAGTTCAACCCCAAAGGAGACTAAACCCAGCAATACAGGAAGTCATCAAGAAATAAATGGTGAATCTTCTAGTAGCAGGTATCATTTATCCAATATCTGACAGTCCTTGGGTAAGTCCTGTACAGGTAGTACCAAAGAAAGGAGGTATGGCAGTAATAAAAAATAAAAGTAGTGAACTCATACCTACTAGAACAGTCACAGGATGGAGAGTTTGTATTGATTATAGACGACTTAATGAAGCCACAAGAAAAGACCATTTTCCTTTGCCTTTTATTGACCAAATGCTTGAAAGAGTTGCAGGCCATGGTTTCTACTATTTTCTTGACGGATATTCTGGGTATAATCAGATACTAATTACTCCGTAAGATTAGAAGAAAACCACATTCAAATGCTCCCAAGGGACGTATGATTATCGAAGAATGCCATTTGGACTATGTAATGCTCCTGCTACATTTCAACGTTGGAAATTTTCTCAGACATGACTGAAAAGTTTCTTGAAATCTTTATGGATGATTTCACACTTTTTGGTAAGACATCTGAAGATTGTCTCTATCATTTAACTCTGGTGCTTAAAAGATGTGAAGAGATAAATTTGGTTCTTAACTGGGAAAATGTCACTTCATGGTAACAAAGGGAATTGTTTTAGGATATAAAATTTCTGCTAAAGGGATAGAGGTTGATAAGGCTAAAATTGATCTAATAGCAGGATTACCCCCTTCTACCATTGTTAAAGGCATTAGAAGTTTCTTAAGGCATGCAGGTTTTTATAAAAGGTTTATAAAAGATTTTTCAAAAATTTCAAAACCTCTGACTAATCTACTGATGAAAGATGTGAAGTTTGAATTTTCAGATAATTGCAGGAAAGCATTTGAGATTCTCAAGAAACAATTGACTAATGCTCCAATTGTTGTTTCTCCTAATTAGAGCGAACCATTTGAAATAATGTGTGATCCAAGTGATATAGCAGTTGGAGCAATATTGGGACAAAAGAGAGACAAGACTTTCAGGCCTATTTACTACGCCGGTAGAACCCACAATAAAGCTCAAAAGAATTATCCCATAACTGCGAAGGAGCTTGTGATGACCCAAAGGAAAACCTTATGAATTAAGACTCTATTCCAAACTCGTTATCTGTAAAAGCCTTATTTTCATTCACCTCGATTTGCGTACACATTCCGGACATGAATCTCGAAAGCCCTTATGTGAAAAGATATGAAATAATAATTTTGGGAGTTAAAAATGATTTTTAGTTGACTTTGGTCAATGTCTTTAGAAAATGGACCCGAAGTCGTGTTCCGACGATCCTGGTGAGTCCGTAATAAAATATGGGATCTGAGCGTATGCCCGAAATCAAATTTTGAAGTCCATAGCCCGAGAAATGAATTTTTGATTAAAATTAAATTCCAGAAAATTTATGGTTTTAAAGTATGTGATTTATGCTTGATTTTGATGGTATCGGTCCGTATTTTTGTTCCGAATCCCGGTACAAGTTTGTTATAATATCTAGACCATGTCTGTGAAATTTGGTGAGAAATAGAGTTTATATGACATGCTTCGGACCCTCGGTTGAGAAAATAGAAACTTTAAGTGTTCTTGAGAATTTCATTGATTTTGATGCTAAATCTGTAGTTTTAGGTGTTTTTTAGTTATTTGATCGCACGAGAAAGTCCATATGATGTTGTTAGACTTGTGTGCATGTTTTTTTTGGAGCCTCGAGGGCTCGGGTGAGTTTCAGATAGGCTTCGTGATGTTTTGGACTTAGGAAATTCTGGTTTTTCTACAGCTTCAGCACTTGCTGGTTTCCTTCTTCGCGTTCGTGAAGCTTCTCACGCGAACGCGAAGAGTAAACTTTTCTGGGGGAGACTTTCTTCTACGCGAACGCGGAGTGTTGGAGGCATTACCCGTCATGAACCCGGCCAGGCTACCGCGAATGTGAAGCTTTGGGACCTGGGGGAGGGGAATCATACTCTACGCGAACGCGGCACAAGGCTCACGAACGCGGAGGCTGGTGGGAAAAATCTTTCGCGAATGCGGAGAGTATCTCGCAAACACGAAGGCTACTAGAGCCACTGCTTTGCGAACGCGCTAGACCCCTCACGAATGCGATGAAGGTCTGACGCCTGTGTATTAAAACAGAACCAGCAGGGGATTTATCAAAAATTTCACAACTCCTTCATTAGAACTCAACCTAGGGTGATTCTTGAAGAGGGATTTCGGCACCCAATCATAGGTTTTCACCTTTTAACTTGTTCTCTTCGATTTCTATCTTCATCTAATTAATTCCTAGTCTTTAATCTTGTTGTTTAAGGGTAAAAATTAGGGATTTTGGGGGAATTGGGAATTTAACAAAATTGGGGATTTAGACCTAGATTTGGGGTCGGATTACTGAACTAATTGACTATTCGGGCTCGGGGATGAATGGTTAAACGGATTTTGCTCTGAACCTCGAGTTTGGACCAAGCGGTCTCGGGGTCTATTTTTTTGTATTATTGTTGAGAAAACTTAGGAAAACTATAATTATGCATTAAAGTTGATTCTTTTAGCGATAATTGATGATATTAAACTAATTATGATTAGATATGAGTGAGCTGGAGGTGAATCCTAAAGGGAAAGTTGTACTTTAGCAGTAAGTGGCCTTTGAAATTGAAGTAAGTGTCTGGTCTAACTTTGACTCAAGGGATTAGGGATCCCCAACTTGATTGCTATGTGAAATTCCATGTGTGTCGCGTATAGGTGTGGTCACGAGTACCTATGGGCTGCCAAAATTAATTGTTTAGCATGTTCCCTTCCCTGTTCCCAATTTATTATCTTCACATCTTAACTGTTTCATGCTTATTGATGCTTCTATGTCTAATTGCTTCTTGCTAGATGTTGTTTCTTTATTTAAAGTATTAGTTGTTTCGTAGTTTCATTGTGTTACATTATTGGTTCAAGCTGGTTGGTCAGTGTTTCATAGTATATTTTGGTTGGTCTCGCTATGTAGTATTAATTGGTGGAGTTTCATAATTTTATTTATTTCCGTCAGCTTTGGTTGAGGCTTAAATATTGTGGAGGATCGTGAGCTAAATTGTCAAATACTTGTTCTTATTGTGTGATTGGTACTGATATGGTGGGATCGGGTTGCACGCCGCAACAAGAGTAATAAGGGTGAATTATTGAGGAGGAATAAGGGTGGAATGTGATTGTCTGGTGGGATCGGGTTGCACGTCGCAAAAAGAAGTAATAAGGGTGGACAGGTGGGATCGAGTTGCACGCTGCGACGGGAGGAATAAGAGAGATATATTGAGGAGTAATAAGGGTGGATAGGTGGGATAGGGTTGCACGCTGCAACAGGAGTAATAAGGGTGAATGTCCATAGTGTACTGATTATATGATGGGATTGAGATGTGCGCCACATCATTTTGTTGTTTATGTATTCTACCTCTGTTGTGATTTTATTCTATGGCACTGAGACTCTTCTAAGGATTTGGTTATACCTAAGTACTGGCAAGATAGCTGGGTTCCGTATTTATTTACTACAAGTTACGGTTCCATTTCGTTTTATACTTCCTTTTTGCTTTATTATAAATTGTATGCAGGTTACGTTATAAAAGCCCCATCGTAGCCTCGTCACTACCTCGTCGAGGTTAGGCTCGGCACTTACCAATACATGGGGTCGGTTGTATTGATACTGCACTTTACACTTTCTGTGCAGATTTTGGAGCTGATTGTGGCTGATCGAGATGCCGGTTGCAGACATTCATTCAGGAGACCCAAGGTAGTCCTGCAGGCACCCGTAGGTCCTGGCGTCTCCTTCTATGCTCTACATTTCTGTTGTATTTTCTTTCGAGACATATGTAGTTTTATTTTAGACCAGTATTTGTAGCTATTTATAGAGCGTTCGTGGATTGTGACACCAGTTCTGGGTGGTAATAATAGTTTCAAGGTTAAGCAATATTTATTTAAATTCCGCATTTGTTATCACCTGATTTAGACTGTTTACTTATATTCAAATAAATTTTTTTTAAAGAAAACGGTTAGCTAATTTTTAACATTGGCTTGCCGAGTATGATGTTAGGCGCCATCACGATCCCGATGGTTGGGAATTTGGGTCGTGACAAGTTGGTATCAGAATACTAGGTTGCCTAGGTCTCACAATTCACGGACAAGCTTAATAGATTCTGAGGGATCGGTACGGAGACTTCTATACTTATCTCCCACAGGCTATAAAGTTAGGAAATAGTTCACTTTATTTCAACTCTGTCGTGCGATTCTTGTTGTCCCAATACTGATTGAACTCTTTTATTCTTATTCTCTCACAGATGGCGAGAACACATACCTATTCTTCCACTGACCAGCAATCGGATCCTCCAGCAGCAGCTCCTACGAGGTGTAGAGGCCGAGGCCATGCCAGAAGCCGAGGCAGGGGCAGGACTCAATCTAGTGCTCAGGTAGCAGCTCTAGCTGCAGGGCATCAGACAGAGCTCGGTGAAGAGGCTCCATCCCAGACTATTCCAAGGGGACCAGCTCAGGTCCCAAAGGGGTTTATTGCTACCCTAATGCTTCAAGATGCCTTGGTCCAACTAGTAGGCCTTATGGAGAGTGTAGCCCAGACTGGTGCACTCCCCGGGGCAGCAGCCGTATCGCAGGCTGGCGGAGAAGTCCAGACTCCTGCTACCCCACTCCAGAGCAGATTACTCCATAGCTTCAGACCCCAGCGGCCCATCCAATTGGGGTAGTTCAACCAGTTGTTGTAGCATCGCTCGTTGATGGAGCAGCTATGTCCTCCAATGCTTTGTGGAGATTGGACAGGTTTATCAAGCTCCTCCCTGTTCATTTCAGCGGTGCCACTTTAGAGGACCCCCAGGAGTACCTTGATGGTTGTCACGAGGTTCTTTGAAACATGGGTATTTCAGAGACCAATGGGGTCGAGTTTGCTATTTTTCAGATGACGGGTTCTGCCAAGAAATGGTGGAGGGATTATCTAATGACTAGAGAGCTGGGTCGCCTGCTCTTACTTGGGATCAGTTTTCACATCTTTTTTTGTAGAAGTTTCTGTCTATCACTACTAGAGAGGAGCGCCGTCGTCAGTTCGAGCGTCTTCAACAAGGCAGCATGATTGTTACCCACTATGAGACTCACTTTGTAGATTTGGCCCGTCATGCTACTCTTTTGCTACCCACAGAGAGAGAGGGGGTTAGGAGATTTATTGAGGGTTTTTCTCAGCCTATCAGGTTGCAGATGGCTAAGGAGACGGGGAGCAAGATCTCCTTCAAGGATATGGTCAATGTGGCTAATGTGGCCCGGCGAGTGGAGATGGTTCTTGGACTGGGAGGGCAGGGGTCAGACAAGAGACCTCGTCATACCGATGGATTCAGCGGTGCCTCATCTGGAGGCAGGGGTGTCTTTGCATCCTTCTAGGTCATTTAATTCAGCACTTCAGGTATCTCACAATGCATCTGGGAGCCGTGGTTCTTCCGTGCCTCCTTCTACTCAGCCAGCCTATAGTGCACCACCAGCTCTTATTAGGGCACCTCCTCTTTAGAGTTATTATCGTGGCCAGCCGGCTCGTCAGGGTCAGTCTCAGTTTTCACTGCCACTGTATCAAGATGGATGCTTTGAGTGTGGTGACTATGGGCATATTCGGAGATCCTATCTGAGATTGTCAGGTAGTCAGCCTCAGCAGCAGAGTTCTCGTGCCATGGTTCCGGCACCAGTTGTCGCACCACCTTTCCAGCCAGCCAGGGGTAGGGGTTAGGTAGCCAGAGATATGGTCCAGATTGTTAGAGGTTGAGGTCAGCCCGCTAGAGGTGGAGGTCCGCTTGTCAGAGGTCGTCCCAGAGACATAGTTCAGGGTGGTGGGGCCCAACCCCGATGTTATGCATTCCCAGCCAGACCTGAGGCTGAGTCCTCCGATGCGATTATCACAGGTATTGTTTCAGTTTGTAGTAGAGATGCTTCATTCCTATTTGATCCGGGGTCTACTTACTCTTATGTGTCATCTTATTTTGATTCATATTTGGTTGCGCCCCGTGATTCCTTTAGCATCCCTGTATATGTGTCCACGCGCGTGGGGATGCTATTGTCGTACATCGTGTATATCGCTCGTGTGTGGTCGTTATTGGGGACCTTGAGACCAGTATAGACCTTTTGCTCCTTGATATGGTTAATTTCGATGTCATATTGGGCATGGATTGGCTGTCACCTTACTACGCTATCTTGTACTGTCACGCCAAGACAGTGACATTAGCCTTGTCAGGGTTACCTCGATTAGAGTGGAGAGGGACTCCTAGTCATTCCTCCAGCAGGGTTATTTCTTATATGAAGGCTCGTCGTATGGTCGAGAAGGGGTGTTTGGCCTATTTTGCTCATGTTCGTGATTCTAGTGCTGAAGTTTCTTCTATAGACTCGGTGCCTGTTGTTCGTGAGTTTCCCGAGGTGTTTACTGCAGACCTGTCGGGGATGCCACCCGACAAAGATATTGATTTTGCATTGATGTGGCTTGGGGCACTCAGCCCTTTTCTATTCCTCCATACCTGATGGCCCCACCAGAGTTGAAAGAATTGAAAGAACAACTGCAAGATATTCTTGATAAGGGCTTCATTAGACCTAGTATCTGACCCTGGGGTGCGTCGGTTTTGCTATGAGGATGTGTATAGACTACCGGCAGTTGAACAAAGTCACTATCAAGAATAAGAATCCGTTGCCGAGAATTGATGATTTGTTTGATCAGTTTTAGGGTGCCAAGGTGTTTTCAAAGATAGATTTGAGATCAGGTTACCATCAATTGAAGATAGGGCATCTGATATCCCTAAGACAGCCTTTCGGGCGAGGTATGGGCACTATGAATTTATGGTGATTTCTTTTGGCTTGACCAATGTCCCCACAACATTTATGGACTTGATGAACCGGATGTTCAAGCCTTATCTTGATTCCTTCGTAATGGTGTTTATTGATGACATTTTGATATAATCTCGCAGTTGGGAAGAGCATGAGCAGCACCTCACGATAGTGCTCTAGACATTGAAGATATTTAGTTGTATGCTAAATTTTCGAAGTGCGAGTTTTGGTTGGATTTAGTTGCTTTCTTGGGTCACGTCGTATCAGTAGAGGGTATTCAGGTGGATCCTAAGAAGATTGAGGCGTCAAGAACTGGCCTAGACCCACTTCAACTACGGAGATTAGGAGTTTCTTGGGTTTGGCGGGTTATTACCGTCGGTTTATGGAGGGGTTTTCATCTATAGCAGCCTCGATGACTAAGTTGACTCAGAAGGGTGCCCCATTCAGATGGTCAGATGAGTGTGAGGTGAGCTTTCTGAAGCTCAAGACAGCCTTGACTTCAGCACCGGTGTTTGTATTACCATCGGGTTCAGGATCTTACGCGGTATATTGTGATGACTCCCGTGTGGGGCTCGGAGCAGTGTTGATGCAGGAGCGTAGGGTGATAGCATATGTGTCCCGTCAATTGAAGGTTCATGAGAAGAATTACCATGTCCATGACTTAGAGTTGGCAGCCATTATTCACGCGTTGAAGATTTGGAGGCACTATCTTTATGGCGTGCTGTGTGACGTTTTCAAGGATCATCGCAGCCTTCAGTATTTGTTTAAGCAAAAGGATCTCAATTTGAGGCAGAGGAGATGGTTAGAGCTATTGAAAGACTATGATGTCACTATATTGTATCATTCGGGAAAGGCCAATCTGGTGGCTGATGCATTGAGTAGGAAGGCAGTGAGTATGGGCAACCTTCTTTCATTCCAGTCGGTCAGAGGCCGCTAGCTTCAGACATTCGGACCTTGGACAATCAGTTTCTGAGGTTGGATATTTCAGAGCCCATCCGTGTTCTAGCTTGTACAGTCGCTCGATCTTCCTTGTTTGAGCGTATCAGAGATCGGCAGTATGATGATCCTCACTTGATGGTCCTTAGGGACACAGTTCAGCACGGTGGTGCCAAGCAGGTTACGGTTGGAAATGACGTTGTTATGAGGATGCAGGGTCGTGTATGTGTGCCTAATGTTGATGGGCTTCATGAGTTGATCCTTAGGGAAGCTCATAATTCTCGGTATTCTATTCACTCGGGCGCTGCCAACATGTACCAGGACTTGTGGCAGCATTATTGGTGGAGGCGGATGAAGAAAGATATAGTTGGTTATATGGCTCGGTGCTTGAATTGTCAGCATGTGAAATAATAGCATTAGAGGCCCGATGGTTTGCTTCAGCAGATGGAGATTCCTGAGTGGAGGTGGTAGCGTATCACTATGGACTTTGTTGTTGGACTCCCACAGACTCAGAGGAAGTTCGACGTTGTGTGGGTTATTGTGGATAGGATGACTAAGTCAGCACACTTCATTCATGTGGCAAGTACTTACTCTTCGAAGCGGTTGGCAGAGATTTATATTCTAGAGATCGTTCACCTTCACGATGTGCCCATGTCTATCATTTACACACTTTACCTCGCACTTTTGGAGGGCAGTACATCATGAGTTGGGTACGCGGGTTGAGTTGAGCATAACATTCCATCATCAGACGGACTGGCAGTCCGAGCGTACTATTCAGATCTTGTAGGATATGCTCCACGCTTGTGTTATAGATTTCGGAGGATCGTGGGATCAGTTCTTGGTATTAGCAGAGTTTTCCTACAACAACAGCTACCAGTCGAGCATTCAGATGGCTCCCTATGAGGCATTATATGGTAGACGGTGCAGATCACCAGTTGGATGGTTTGAGCCGAGAGAGGCTCCATTATTGGGTACATACTTAGTTCAGGAGGCCTTGGACAAGGTCAAGATTATACAAGATCGACTTCGTACAGCTCAGTCTAGGCAAAAGAGTTTTGCCGACCGTAAAGTTCATGATGTAGCATTCATGGTCGGAGAGAGGGTATTACTTCGGGTATCGCCGAGGAAGAGTTTTATGAGATTTGGGAAGAAGGGCAAGTTGAGCCCTAGGTATATCGGTCCATTTGAAATTCTCGAGAGAGTGGGGGAGGTGGCTTATAGACTTGCGTTGCCTCTAGGGTTATCCTCAGTTCATCCAGTATTCCATGTATCTATGCTCCGAAAATATCATGGTGACCCGTCCCATGTGTTAGATTTCAGCTCTGTCCAATTGGAGAAGGATTTGACTTATGAGGAGGAGCCGGTAGCCATTCTAGACCGGCAGGTTCGTCAGTGGAGGTCAAAGAGTTACCCTTCAGTTCGAGTGTAGTGGAGAGGTCAGCCTGTTTAGACAGCTACTTGGGAGTCCGAGTCGGACATGCGGAGTAGATATCCCCACTTGTTCGCCAGTTCGAGTACTTTCTATGTCCGTTCGAGGACGAATGTTTGTTTCAGAAGTAGAGATTTTAATGACCCAAAGGGTCATCTTATGAATTAAGACTCTATTCCGATCTCGTTAGCCTTAAAAACCTTATTTTTCATTCACCTCAATTTGCGTGCGCATTACGGGCGTGAATCCGGAAAGCACTTCTGTGAAAATATATGAAATAATAGTTTTTTGGATTTAAAAATGATTTTTAGTTGACTTTGGTCAACATTTTGAGAAAACTGACTCGGACCCGTATTCTGACGCTCCCGGTGGGTCGGTAATAAAATATGGGATCTGGGCGTATGCCCATAATCGAATTCCGAGGTCCATAGCCCGAGAAATGAATTTTTGACTAAAATTGAATTTTAGAAAATTTATGGTTTTAAAGTATGTGATTTATGCTTGATTTTGATAGTATCGGGCCCGTATTTTGGTTCCATATCCTGATACAGGTCCGTTATAATATCTAGACCATGTCTGTGAAATTTGGTGAGAAACGGAGTTTATATGACGTGATTCGTAACCTCGGTTGAGAAAATAGAAACTTTAACTATTCTTGAAATTTTCATTGATTTTGATGCTAAATCCGCAGTTTTAGGTGTTATTTTAGCAATTTGATCGCACGAGCAAGTCCGTATGATGTTGTTAGACTTGTGTGCATGTTTGGTTTTTAGCCTCGAAGGCTCGGGTGAGTTTCGGATAGGCTTCAGGATGTTTTGGACTTAGGAAATTCAGGTTTTTCTACAGCTTCAGCACTTGCTGGTTTCCTTCTTCGCATTCGTGAAGCTTCTTAACCAAACGCGAAGAGTCAACTTGTCTGGGGGTGACTTTCTTCTATGGGAACGTGAAGGACTGGTCGCAAACGTGGAGCATTGGGGGCATTACCCTTCGCGAACGCCGCCAGGCTATCGCGAATGCGAAGCATTGAGACCTGGGGAAGGGGAATCATACTCTACACGAACGCCGCACAAGGCTTGCGAACACGGAGGATGGTGGGAATTAGCCTTCATGAACACGAAGGCTACTAGAGCAACTGTTTCGCGAACTCCCCACACCCCTCGCGAACGCGATGAAAGTCTGACGCATGGGTATTAAAACAGAACCAGCACAGGATTTTTCGAAAATTTCACAACTCCTTCATTAGAACTCAACCTAGGGCGATTCTTGAAGAGGGATTTCGACACCCAATCATAGGTTTGCACCTTTTAAATTGTTTTCTTCGATTTCCATCATCATTTAATGAATTAGTAGTTTTTAATCTTGTTCTTTAAGAGTAGAAATTAGGGATTTTGGGGTAATTGGAAATTTAACAAAATTAGGGATTTAGACCTCGATTTGGGGTTGGATTCCGGAACTAATTGCATATTTGGGCTCGGAGGTGAATGGAAAAATGGATTTTGGTCCAAACCTCGAGTTTGAACCAAGCGGGTCCGGGGTCGATTCTTGTCTTTTGTTGGGAAAACTTAGGAAAACTATGATTATGCATTAAAGTTGATTCCTTTAGCGATAATTGTTGATATTAAACTAATTATGATTAGATATGAGTGGGTTGGATGTGCATTCTAAAGTGAAAGTTGTACTTGAGCAGTGAGTGGCCTGCGAAATTGAGGTAAGTATTTGGTCTAACTTTGACTCGAGGGATTAGGGATCCCCGACTTGATTGCTACGTGAAATTCCATGTGCGTGGCGTATAGGTGTGGTGACGAGTAGCTATGCACCGCCAAAATTAATTGTTTAACCTATACCTATGTGTGGCGTATAGGTGTGCACGTCGCAACAAGGAGTAATATGGGTGAATGTCCACAGTGTTATTGATCATATGATGGGATCAGGATGCACGCCGTATCATTTTATTGTTTATGTATTCTACCTCTGTTGTGATTTTATTCTTTGGCACTGAGACTCTTCTAAGGATTTGGTTATACCTGAGTACTGGCAAGATAGCTGGGTTACATATTTATTTACTGCAAATTACTGTTCCATTTCGTTTCGTACTTCCTTCTTGCTTTATTATAAATTGTATGCAGGTTATGTTATAAAAGCTCCATCATAGCCTCGACACTACCTCGTCGAGGTTAGGCTCTTCACTTACCAGTACCTGGGGTCGGTTGTACTGATACAGCACTTTCTGTGCAGATTTTGGAGTTGATTATGGCTGATCGAGAGATCGGTTGCAGACATTCATTCAGGAAACCCAAGGTAGTCCTGCAGGCGTCCTCAAGTCCTGGCGTCCCCTTCTATGCTCTATATTTATATTTTATTTTCTTTCGAGACTGATGTACTTTTCTTTTAGACCAGTATTTGTAGCTATTCATAGAGCGTTCGTGAATTGTGACACCAGTTCTGGGTGGTAATAATAGTTTCAAGGTTAAGCAATATTTATTAAAATTTCGCATTTGTTATAACCTGATTTAGACTTTTTACTTATATTCAAATATTTTTTTTTTAAAGAAAACAGTTAGCTAAATTCTAACATTGGCTTGCCTAGCGAGTATGATGTTAGGCGCCATCACAATCCCGATGGTTGGGAATTTGGGTCGTGACAGATCTACTTGCATGTAGTATTTGTATTTGACAAATTTTGTTACTATTTGATAGGAATAAAGGTTACAATTTAAACTGACCATGCAACTTTAAAGTACCTTTTAACAAAGAAAGATGCTAGCCAAGATTACCAAGATGGATACTCCTTTTGCAAGAATTAGATCTTAAAATAAAAGATCGAAAAGGTTCTGAGAATCAAGTAGCTGGTCATTTGCCTTGTTTGGAAAATCCACCTACTGAGATCAAAGATATCAAAGAGGAATTTCCTGATGAACATATATTGTCAGTCACAAACGTTATAAATCAACCACCTTGGTTTGCTGATATTGCCAACTACTTGGCTGGAGGATGGATTTCAAAAGATTTTTCTTATTAACAAAAGAAAAAGCTTAAAAAGAAGCAAGACATTATTACTGGGAAGATCCTTACTTGTTTAAATTTTGTGCAGCTGATATAATCAGGAGATGTGTACCGGAGACAGAAATGAAAAACATCTTAAGTCATTGCCATGATGGGGATGTAAGAGGACACTATGGAGGAAGAAAGACAGCAGCTAAAGTACTTGAAATTGGATTTTACTGGCCTACTATATTCAAAGATGCAAGGAATTATGTTTCCACTTGCGATAAATGCCAGAGAATCGGTAAAAATCATCTATTGCAGCTTGATGAGTTGGAAGAGCTCATACTTACATCATACGAAAATGCTAAATTGTACAAGGAAAAGACAAATAAAAATGGCACGACAAGCTCATCAATCATTAAAGTTGGAAATCAAGTTCTTTTGTACAATAGCCGATTGAGATTATTCGCAGGAAAGTTTAAGTCACGCTGGACAGGACCATATACAGTAACAAGTTTGACCCCCTATGGTGCCATTGAAGTACAACATGCAGACAGGGGAGATAAATTCAAAGTAAATGGTCATTGTTTGAAGCCTTATATCAGCAGATTCTTCGACAAACAGGCTTCAACAATCCTTTTCTCCTAATGTTTAAAATAAGTCGAGTCGGCGACGTTAAACTCAGAACTATTTTCTTCCCCTCTCTTCAATATTTTAAGTAATTATTAGTAGTAACATATAATATTTCTTTTTTATTAAATATATGTAATAAATTAGTTTTTTTCTTATAAAAAAAAGTAAAAAAAAATAACAATAACTGCATGTTTGTATTATATTGTATATACATATGTTTATGTAGTGTGTATTAATATATTTTGCCATGATAAAGAAGCACTCCCATGATTTCGACAATGAAAGTTTTCTCCTATAAAAAAAAAGAACATTTTCTTTGCCATAATCTTGTCTTTGTTATATGAGAGAAACCTTGAGAAGCCAAGAAAAAGGAAATGATGCCAGAATCGAAAAAAATCAGGAAAGCTCCTTTATCTCCTTTTACTTTTAATCTATTTTTCATGAGGACATGACATTATTTAAGCTTGGGAACAGAGGAATATGTTTGTTATATATGTGTTTCTTTTAAGTTTATTTCGGTTAAATATAAAAAGAATGTATATTTTACAACTGAAAAATGTGGTTTAGTAAAATTATTTTTTTAGAAATTTTAAAAAAAAAAACTAGAAAAAAATAAAAAAAAATAAACTTTGAGTTGTCTTATTCTTAAGGAAACTTATTTCATATACTTCCATAGATTTCTTGTTCAGTTCTTTTCCATGGTCGTAATATTTTGAACTGAACATTTTTTTTGGTCTTTTAGTTGTTTTAACTTGTTTTGGTAAATAAGTTGGCTAAACTTGATTTGACTTCAAAAGCATGATACTTAGAAAAGATGAATTTGATTAAGTATCATTCACATGTTTTATGATCACTTTTCTAAGCTCATACTTACTTATTGATGATTGAAATCATAGTTTTCGTTGGCCCAAGTATATTGTGTGGTTAGCTTATATTTTCTAGTTCTCCTGCTTATCTGGAAATCTAGAACTTGCCTTGAATGTGGATTGAAGCGGAACTATAGGTAGATCTTTGAGTTAAGAAATGAATGTAGGCCTTCTTTGTTGAGCCATAGCCTAAATTGACCTACCTTAATATTTTTTATCCCTAATTAGCTCAGTTGAGCCTAAATAAATTATCTCTTATTTTGTTGGCCGCCAAGCTTTAACCCTTAACATGTTTATTGTTATGACTTGTTCTCTGTTCACCCAATTCTCTTTTGGACACTTTAAGAGTTGATCTGAATGTAAAAATCTAGGGGTGAGGTGTAATTGTAAAATTAATTGGTGAAAGAATAATTGTTTAAGGTTGTCGATCTTTTGAGATGTTGTCATGAGAACTGGAAGAAAAAAAGTTACTTCCGAATTTCAAAAGAGAGAGAGAGAGAGAGAGGGAGGGAGAGAGAGAGAGAGAGAGAGAGAGAGAGAGAGATAAAATTGCAACAAAGAAAAGTTGGCAAATCCATAAAAAAAATTGAAAGGGATGAAACAAAATAAAGGTTTATTGTTTAAATGAGATAAAAGTCAATTGTACTTAAGAGATTTACAAAATTTGTAGTGCCTATAAGGAATTTGAGTCACTATTGTCTATATGTATCATACACATCGTTAAGCCTACTTTACAACCTTGCAAAATATCTTACATGATCTTAACTCAGAGACTCCTATATTAGTGGAGAACCACATGATAGTCAAGCTTATGGTTATTTCCAGTAGCTTGAGGTACTTCTTTATTGAGAGTCAGCGTATTTTTTATTCATGCCCTTTTTTTATCCTATATCTATATATTATGTGATATATGGGCATCTCTCTTCATTCGGTGAGACGCACTTGGGATTTTAGAAAATATTATGATTTCAGTTCTAAATAGGTAAACATGAGTACAGCTGAACGTTGTTTGAACTCGTAGATTGGTCTTAGTTAATTCTTCTCTATTTAAAATTCTCATGATTGCGCTTAAAGTGTTTATTTACTATGTTCATTTATTTATTTATTTTGCTCGAGGACGAGTAAAAGTTTAAGTATGGGAGAATTTGATCTGTACAATTTACTAGATGTTAACCACATAATTTCTCTCATTAAAACATAAAAACTATCATATTTCCTCCATATTCTTAACTTTATTTTGCAGGAATAATTATAGAAGAAATGTTGTGTGCAACATGAAAAAAGATAAACAAATATTCAAGAAAAATACAACAAAGAAGTGTAAGATCGAGCTATGATTTATTACTACCGTAACAATGCACCAAGTCTCGATTTGCCATGATGAAATCGATGAAATCTAAACTTAGAATGACAGCATTCTCATCTATGCAAATTCAAAATCTAGATTTTTCATGGAAATCTAAATCGAGAATTCGAATTCTCATATCTGCAAATGCAAAATCTGGATTTGCCATGAAAATCTAGCAGCAAATCGAGAAGTCAACATGGAATTTTCTTATATAAGAAGATGTTGCCCGATCAGAAGAAAGCATCAGCGTGAAGAAAAAGCTTAGAGCTAGAAGTCTGAATCCAAATTCTTAATAAGATTCTCTGTTTTATTTCTTTCACTAGTATCAAGTTATCTTTTCTTTTAAATCACAATAGTAGTTTAGTTGTCGTTTCTAAATAAATTCAAGTGTAGGAAATTACTCTAGTTTCTGCTTTTAATTAAATAGGGGGAATTATTCTTCTTGAATATTTCTTTCTATTTTCTTATTTAATGGATAAGAATATTTCCATTGTTAGTATTAATTTCAGTATGGAGTAATTTTTCTTGTGTTGGGAGAAAGAAGGATCTTAATATTTCTATATAATAGTAGATATTATTCCTCAAATTCACATGCTTGAGATAAAATTTATTGAACTTTATTTGCTTTTACAGTTAGGCATTATTTAATTTATTAACATCTATCTATCTTGTACTACATATTAATTATTTATTAATTCTGTAATCGAGAGAGGTGGAAGAAATAATATAGTTAATTTTAGTATTGATAGATGTTAATATTTATTCAGTAACATCTATCTCTTTTATGTTATAATTAATTTTACACTTTTTTGTAATCGAAAGAGGCAAATAGTGTAATAATCAGTTATAAAAAGTAGGGTAACCGAAAGGGACGTACTAATAAGAGCATGGTTTAGTTCAATCATATATTTCTGGTTCTTTACTATTACTATTTTGAAGATTAATTTGTATAACCGAGAGGAGTACAATTAATTATTCAACTTGAGTAATAATATATATTTGTAATTGTGAGAGGCATTTATATATTTTTGAGAAATAGAAATTGAAGAATAATAATTTTACTATATAATAAAAATCTTAAGTGAAGTCAAGATCCCAACACCTTTTTATTATATTTGTGAAAAATAAAATATTTTCCATTTGCTCTATTCATGCATTTTTAGTTAGTTAATTTACAACTCAACTCTTTGTGATTTTCTCAAATAGTAATTAAAACAAGAAACATCTGTAGAATAGATAAACCAATCTCTTTGGGTTCAACATCTTTCTATACTATTATTTGACAAAGTACGAGTTAGAATTTTACATACGCCATACGCTCGTCATGGGCCCTCGACTCTATCCTCTTTAACAATACGGTTGTGTGAGAGGTGAGATATTTTGTTACAAGTCCAAGTACCCGTGTGAATGGTCTAGAATTTTTCCTGAATGTGTTTCTAGGCGAAATTCTAAGTTTTTCTTGGCTTGAGAAGTGATGATAGGCTCTCCTTGACCCGTTTTGAAACCTTCCATGGCCCACTATTGATGTTATCCCTAGCCAATCCTTTAGAGCCTAAATTCTTTTTCATTTTATAACCATGTTACAGGTCTTTACCCGTTTTATAGTGACCCTCTCTTGGAACCCGAGCTTTCCTTAACACTCATGAGAAACAAATGGAGAAAACATAAGTTTGGGGGAGAGACGAGGAGTTGAAAGTGGTATCAAGGCACACAAAGAGAAAAGAAGCGAAGAAAAGGAAAGGCAAATAAAAAGAAAGAAATAACAAAAAAAAACACAAAAAGAAAGTGAATAAGTTGAAGGGTTTGAAGGATTCAAAAGAAAGCAAAAGGCAAAGCATGGAGAAAACAAAGAAGGAGAATATGAATATCATGACCATGAAAGAGTGATGTCAAGTCTCTCTAGTTCCCCTAAGGAAAAAGAAAATGACTCAAAGAGTCGGCAAAGCATGAGCCAGTGATCACGCTCAACTATGTCTCATAGAAAGACTAAACGGACGCTGCAAATATAATCTGGGGTATTACACCCAAAGTCGATCCCAC
>ML340397.1:0-27116 GCA_005239505.1 Nicotiana paniculata
AAAGGTTCAGTGGCGGGGTCAGCCAGCCGAGGAGGCGACCTGGGAGACCGAGCAGGATATGCGTAACAGTTACCCTCATCTTTTCACTACTTCAGGTATGTCTTTATGCTCGTTCGAGGATGAACGGATGTTTAAGTGTAGGAGGATGTGACGACCCTGCCGGTCGTCTTAAGAATTAACGCCACGATCCTCTATTAACTGTTTCCCCTAAGTCTATTTCTGCTAAATTGAATTGTCGGGACGTTCGATTTTGAGTTTCGGAGAGTTTTGGGACACTTAGTCCCTAAATGAGAGCTTAGGTGTTGGAAAGTTTCCCGTAGTCGGAACAGTGTGAAGACGGCCTCGGAATGGAAATCTGATGGTTCCGTTAGCTCGTTAGGTGATTTTGGGGTTGGGAGCTTGTTCGGAATGAATTTTGGAAGTCCGTAGCTCATTTAGGCTTAAAATGCCGAAGTTTGAATTTTTGAAGTTCCCAGTCTGATAGTGAGTTTTTGATCCGAGGGTCGGAATGGAATTCCGGAAGTTGCAGTAGTTCCGTCATGTCATTTGGGATGTGTGTGCAAAACTTGAGGTCATTCGGATGAGTTTAGACGTGTTTCGTCGTCGGATGTGAATTCTAGAATTTTCCTAAGTTTCTAGGCTTGAACCTATGCATAATCGATGATTTTGATGTTATGAGACGTGTTTTTAAGGCTCGACCTAGTTCGAATAAGGTATTAGGGTCGGTTGGTGGTTTTGGTTGAGGTCCCGGGGGGCCTCGGGGTTGTTTCGGATGCTTAACGGGAGAAATTGGGACTTATCAAATGGCTGAACCAGACCTCTTCTAGTGTTTTCGCACCTGCGAAGGTTTTCCCGCAGGTGCGGAATCGCAGGTGCGGAATCGCAGGCGCGATAGGGTTGATTGCAGGTGCGATGGCGAGGGATTTGGCCAGTGGTCGCAGGTGCGACCAAAGTTCCGCAGGTGCGGAACCGCAGGCGCGACCAAACGACCGCAGGTGCGGCCCCAGTGGACTTAAGTGAATTCTGCACCTGCGATGCTTTTTCCGCAGGTTTGGTACCGCAGGTGCGGTGATCGGGACCGCAGGTGCGAGATCCCTGTATGTTTATTCCAAAAATTTGAGGGTTTATTTCATAAGTCTATAAATCATTTGAGAGCTGGGGAATTGGCGATTTTTAGTGAATTTTGAAGAGAATGATCATAGGTATTGTTTTCTAATTCTAATTCATTGTTAGACCATTAATCACCGTTGTTTTCTTTAGTTTAATTATCAAAAAATGGGGCAAAAACCATGGGAAATTGATGAAACTTCCCCAGACCGAAATTCTGAGAATTTAAGGGGTTTTTGGCATCGGATTTCGATTGTTTCTGGTCGAGTGAGTTCGTGAGTGAATGGGTGTCCGAAAAATATAACTTTTACCCGATTCCGAGACGTGGGTCCGAGGGGCATTTTGGTCATTTTACCTAATTTCGCGCCTTAGCTTTGAATTAAATAGTAGAATCAGTTGCTTGAGATGTTATTTACGATATGTAATTGAATTGTATAGATTTGGGCCATTTGGAGTCGGATACTCGTGGTAAACGTGTGTTTTCGAGTTGATTTTGAGCCGGTTCGAGGTAAGTGGCTTGTCTAACCTTGTGTGGGGGACCTTTCCCCTTAGGTGTGATTTTGGTAATTGAATGCCTTGTACGTGAGGTGACGAGCACGTACTTGTGCTAATTGTTGAAAATCCGATTTTACTTTAACTATTCAGACTGAGTTTCTTTCTTACCTGTTTTATTCTACTTGCAATTATAGTCTATGTTAGCTTAGAAAAGTATGCCTAGTTGCCCTAAATTGCCTATTTGCTTAAGTTGCTTTAATTGTACTACGTGAAGCATGTTAGGCTAGAATTACTTGTGGCCTTGTATTTTTTCACTCTATTTCTGAATATCTTCTTGTTGTGGATGCGTATTTACATTGGGACTACGGATGTGGGATTCCGGTAGCTCCCNGTTTACTTTGGGACTGCAGGTTAGAGTCCCGATAGATCCCCCAACACATTTACTTTGGGACTGCGGGTTAGATTCCCGATAGATCCCCCTGCATATTTACTTTGGGACTGCTGGTTAGATTACCAATAGATCCTCCTGCACATTTACTTTGGGGCTGCGGGTTAGATTTCTGATAGATCCCCCTGCATATTTACTTTGGGATTGCGGGTTCGATTCCCGATAGATCCCCCTGCACATTTGATGGACTACGAGACGGTATCCCGGGAGATCCTTCAGATATACATATGATGGACTACGAGACGGTATCCCAGGAGATCCATTGGACAGTTGAGAAAAGGACTACAGGACGGTATCCTGGGAGATCCTCATTGTTACCATTGTTATTGTGTTGTACATATTCCGTGTTTACTCCGTTCTTGTATTTTTTGTTATTGCCTTGTTTGACCTGTCTTATTTCACTGTTGTACTCATTATTACTGCCTGTTTTCATACTGTAAATTTCTATTATATTGTTTAACCTTAGTATGGCTCTGACCTTCCTCGTCACTACCCGACCGAGGTTAGGCTTGGCACTTACTGAGTACCGCTGTGGTGTACTCATGCCCCTTCTGCGCATGTTTTTCATGTGCAGATCCAGGTACCTTCACCCAGGCGCACTATCCCCAAGGTTGGGAGATCTAGCAGAGACTTCGAGGTACAACTACCGCTCCGCAGACCAGGAGTCTCTATCTTATTCCAGCTTTAGTGGACAGCTTTTCCTTCCTTACAGTTGTTTAGACATTCTAGAGTTAGAGCCCTGTATTACATTTCTGTTAGCCTGTGTTTCTCGTGAGTTTCCGGGTTTTGGGGTGATATTGTAGACTTCCGCATTATTTTTTAGTTGTATATGCCGAGCGACATTTATATACAGTCTTTCTTTTAGATTGTTCAGTTTTTACTTAATTATTCCGCAAGTTATGTTATTTTTCCGCATTGTTAGGCTTACCTAGTTATAGGGACTAGGTGCCATCACGACATGTTCACGGAGGGCGAACTGGGGTCGTGACATGTCCAAACTATATCCTCCCCAGTATGGATGTGTTTTCTTGCATCCTTCTCGTCAAAGTATCTCGCAGCTCCCTCTCCTGAGTATGCTACCATCAGAGGGACAGATGGACCCTTAGCAAGTGGATAATGGGTTTTGAAGTAATGTGCAAGCCAGCTGTAAACATAATGAATGGGAAAAAAAACGTTGACCTGATCACGTTGGGAAGAACACGAAATCTTATTCAAACCATGATAAATACTCGCCAAAACTGGGACCGCAAGGCTAATCTTTCGCCCGCCTGCCATCGTGCTTGCCATCTTAGAAGTCTCCGGACGAATGAAGTTTTTCGCCTTGGGAAACACAAAGGCACATAGCCAAATTGATAACAATGCTTCTACATAAGTTTCATCTTTCTTGTCATCCCTCACCCTAAGCTTGGAGAATATAACTTCTTGATCACTCGACCACCTCGTTGTCTCGGGAATAACTCTGATAGGATTATGTGTCGACTTTAGGCACGCAGATTTCTTTTCCTTTCGCGGTGGGGCAGGTTTATATATTAAAGTTTTGTTATACCAAAAATTTGTCCACTTACTGAATGAGACCTTTTGGTTAGCACCCGTACTTTCCTTAAGATGATGAAAGGCAGCAAATAAATACTCGCAAGATCGAGGGATAAATCTTATCTATTTTTTGTCCAAACCAATAATTTCTCTTGTCTCAGGTACCACTTCTTCATATGGAGAACCCACAATGGCAGACCTCCAAGGATATGTAAGTCCCAAATAGAGATAGATAGTTCTCCAGCTGATGTAAGAAGCGTGTTCGTCTTGGGGAACCAAGCCTCACAAAATTCTTGTAAAATGTTCGAGTTTCGATCATACGTGAAAAGTGAGGCATAGACAGCATCATAAATCTTTGTTGTACTCTTCCACCAAGTACGTCTTCAGCCCATTCCCAATATCCTGGAATATGACGATACTCACCATCGATTGTTGTTGTGTTTCCCCAACGTACTTCGCCTTGAATTATGCGACGTCCTAAGTTCGGAAAGGTGCTAGCAATGTTCACGTGGCGATGGATTGACGCTTGGAAAGACCACATCTTGGACAATGGATTAGAAGTTGACTTGTGCTCCAAGGTCCAGTTTTCTACATAAAAGGAGTTCCTCAAAGAAGGCCATAAGGCTGCATACCAGCCAGCTTGTGGGGTGTGAACCAAAAGCTTAGTTTGTTCTATGTCATCTTCGGTCTCGATTATGAGATATCTTATTTTGGAGGAAGGTGAGATATAGTCCCTGAAATTTGCCATCTCTTCGAGCTGCAAAAAATAAAGAGAGAGAAAAAAAATGTCATCAAAATCCAAATCAAGAAAATTATAATGAACACAAAGGTCTGAATGGATGAAATGGCCTTCGATAGTCGGACGATATTGAGAGTAATCTCTCCAGTAATCGGGCCATATTGAGAGTAATCTCTCCGGTAGTCGGACCGCATTGAGAGTAATCTCTCTGTTAGTCGGGCCACATTGAGAGTAATCTCTCCAGTAGTCGGGCCATACTGAGAGTAATCTCTCCGGTAGTCGGGTCATTTTGATATCTCTCTGGTAGTAGGCCCACATTGAGAATAATCTCTCTGTTAGTCGGGTCATTTTGAGAGTAATCTCTCCGATATTCGGACAGAAATAAGTACCCATCCCCTCACACCTTGTGATTATCTTCTTCATGCATGGATCATCTTGTTAAACGATTAACGAGAACATATCATCCTCGTTGACCTACAAAAATAAAGAAAAAGAACAAAAAGAAAAAGACAAAAAACACAACCAAAATATAAAACTGGACCTGCCAGATGTGAAATCGAGCAAGTTTGCAAGTTACAAATTGATGCTTAATAAATGTGTAAGCATGGGTTTATATAGATGATAAAAGTCGTTGTTAAAAATATTCTTTCGATGTGGGATTATTGTAAGGCAGTAGTAGCAATTTGTTTCTAATGTGGAAAGGATATCAAGCATGCTTGGTTGTCTCCTAAAATAATTGAGTAACGTTGGTGGTAGTATCCTAATTAGAGACGGAGAGTAAAAAAGCATTGAAAAGGAATCCCACGTGGAAAAAAAAAAGGATAAACTTAATGACTTCATGGTGAATAAATGTGCAATTATTTTAAGATAGTTCAAATTTTAAGGTGCTACTTCAAAGGTAGTACCTTTAACGAAATAATATAAGTGAATTCTTTGAGGAATTTCTAGCTACAATTTGATGAAGGCGTACTTAATAAATTCTTGAAATACTGATTACTTTTGTAAAAACTTCAAGCCTTAGTCTTAAAAGTTTATATCTTGACAAGTCTTAAAGTAGGGGGCATTTGTAGACGTATAAATTTTATTGAAATTAAATCTGTAAAATAATTTGGACTATATTTTAAATTCAAGATATATTAGTTCAAATAAATTTTTTTGGATTAATATAATTGAATTAATTATATAAGTCAAATATATATGGATTAAATAAATGAGTCTTAATCCATAGGGCTAGCCCATTTAATTGGGCTAAAGTGATAAACCCACTTCATTAAGCCTAATATGTCATCTTCCTAGAAGCCCAATTTGGTGCCACGTCAAATGGAAGAGCCAATAGGATCGTGCCACATGTCAAAATGACAAGGCATGCCAGATCAAATTAAAAGGCTAGTGAAATCGCGCCACATGTACAAGTGACGTGTCCTGGCCAATCAAATGCGGTCATGTCACACTTCAATTTGATTGGTCGAAAAGAGTTTGTTCTTATCATAACTCTTCCCTTCCACAACTATAAATAGGGGTCTTCATAACCCAGAAAAACTACCAGAAGTTATAACAAGAAGCAAGAGAGAGCTCGTGGATTAAATGCCGCAAATTTCTCTACAAGTTTCAAGCTTCAAGCACTCAAGTTCAAGTTTAAGAACGAACAAAATCAAGTTCAAGCTCAAGAACGAAGAACAATTCAAGTATTCAAGATCAAGAACGAAGTCAAATCAAATACAAGGCGTTCAAGATCAAGGCTATTGTTTGTGATAAAATTCGTGGCAACAATCAAAGTGTTTGCGACGGATAAATCAAATTAAAATTCAAGATCAAGCTCAAAGGCTCTTGAATTTATACTAGAAAAGTAGAATCAGAGGATTCATGGAGATTGTAACACTCGAATATTTGAAATAAAATACTACGATTGTTGCGATATTTTTCGGTCTTGATCATATTTTCTCGACGCAATTTATTGTCTACAGGTATAACTAAACTAAAATAAACGAAAAGAGAAAGAAGAAAAGGATAGGACTTTATATTATACTACTTTATTTTTTGTATAACTTTTATATGCAACTAGTTGCTAAAATATTTAAGGCTTTTAGTATGTTTCTTTAAAACATTTATCCCCTCAATCCCTGATATTCCTGTACCATCATTGTGTAATATTATTAGAAAAAAAAATTATTTTCTCCTGTTTGAAATTATATGACACTCTTTTCATATTGATATAACTTAAACTTACTTGGCATCCTTCTATTTCGATAAATGTGTACAATTTTCAGAAACCCAAATTTATTAAACCATTCAAATTCTAAATTTTAATTTGATACTTTCTCTATCAAACTAACTTTCAACCATATTTTAGTTTTTTTTTTCTCAACTATCACTATACATGAATAATAAATATCATAACTTTTTTTTTTCCAGTCAAATCATATAATGTTGAAATAACATATACAAGAACATTTTTTGCACTACTGCAACATTACATGATAATTAATAAATGTATAGAATAGAATGGGGGTCCAAGAATTCAATTTTGACTAGTGGAATAAGAACTAATAAAGCATATGCCTTACAACTTTCTGGCAAAATGAGGGGCAATGATAAAGTAATTTCCTCTGAATTTAATACTACTATTTTGGATTATGCTTCAAATAAACTATGCAAATAAAAGAAAAAAAGAGGCTGCATTAGAATAATGAGTCAATATTCTAAAACTTGGATGCCAAGTCTCTGTTTTGCCACTTTACGTTCATTATTAATTAAGCACGTGAGACAATTTTACACTTTAAAGCTTCATCTTCAAGTATTCTTGGCTCATTTGACGGTTTCACCAAATGATTTGAGCCTTCTTTGTGGTTCAAGTTCTAAGAATAACTTATAGGATTTATAATCCAAAGGATGTGGTGCAGTGGATGTGATTATTTTTCTCTTAATTAGAGGTCTCGGGTTTGAGTTATGAGTATAAAAAAGTTTGTGGTAAATCAATAAAGGTACCGGACGCCGGATGGGAAACCAAAAGAAAATTACAGGATTTATAAGCCTATCAAATTCAACGGTAAAAACTTATATTTGCAACAAATTATATTAATTTATAATAATTATGTAGTATTGAGATAAGAATATATATACTAATTTATTATAGTTTAGTAATAAATTAAACTATAATTTATTATGCGGATGCTAGCGCTATGTGGACGGCGACGGCGGACTGTATAAGGGAGGTGGTGAGAGAGGTGTTAGGGGTCTCGAAGTGCATTTATGGCGAGCACCGAAGCGGCTGGTGGTGGAATGACGTGGTCCAAGGTAAAGTGGAAGCAAAGAAAGCGGCGTACCTCTCGTTAATGGAGAGCACCGATGAGGAGCAGAGGAGAGCGAACAAAGTAAGGTATAAGGAAGCTAGGAAGGAGGTGAAATTAGCGGTCACTAAAGCTAAGAATGTTGCGTTTGGTCGGTTGTATGAGGAACTGAGGGGTAAAGGTGGGAGAAGATGTTATTTCGGCTGGCCAAAGTGAGAGAGAGGAAGGCTCGTGACCTGGATCAAGTGAGGTGCATCAAAGACGAGGAAGGTAGAGTGTAGACGGAGGAGTCCCATATTAAACATAGATGGCAGATATACTTTCATAAATTTTTGAATGAAGAGGGGGTTGTAACATCGTGCTGGGGGAGTTGGGGCACTCCGAGAGTCTCCGAGACTTTAGGTACTATAAGCGTATTAAGATGGAGGAGGTTGTGGGAGTTGTGTGTAAGATGAGCCGGGGCAAAGCGAACGGTCTAGACGAGATTCCAGTAGAATTTTGGAGGTATGTGGTTAGAGCAGGATTGGAGTGGTTGACTGGGTTGTTTATTGTTATTTTCAGGATGAAGAAAATGCCAGATGAGTGGAGATATAGTATGTTGACTTCACTGTACAAGAACAAAGGTGATATCCAGAATTGTAACAACTATAGGGGCATCAAGTTGTTAAACCATACCATTAAAGTTTGGGAGAGGGTGGTGGAAGGGAGGGTAAGGAAGGCGGTGTTGATTTCTGAAAACCAGTTTGGGTTCATACCGGGACGTTCTACTACGAAAGTTATCCACCTTATCAGGAGGTTGGTGGAACAGTACGGGGATAGGAAGAGGGATTTGCACGTGGTGTTTATTGACCTAGAGAAGGCGTATGAAAAAGTCCCTGGGATGTTCTTTGGAGATGCCTGGAGGTGAAAGGAGTGTCGGTAGCGTACATTAGATCGATAAAGGATATGTATGATGGAGCTAAGACTCGGGTCAGAACCACGAGAGATGACTCAGAGCTTTTTCCATTGGTTATGGGGTTACACCAAGGATCTGCACTTAGCTCATTCCTATTTGCCCTGGCGATGGACGCCATGACACACCATATTCAAGGGGAGGTGCCATGGAGTATGTTGTTCGCTGATGATATAGTTCTTATTGACGATATGCGAGGCGACATCAATGAGAGATTAGAGGTTTGTAGGCAGGCCCTGGAGTCCAAAGGTTTCAAGTTGAAAGGACTAAGACGAAATATCTGGAACGTAAGTTCAACAGCGTGACGCGGGAAGCAGACATGGCGGTGAGGCTCGACTCACAAGTCATCCCCAAGAGAGAAAGTTTCAAGTACCTAGGGTCAATTATCGGGGGAGATGGGGAGATCGATGAGGATGTCACGCATCGTATTGGTGTGGGGTGGATGAAATGGAGGTTAGCGTCTGGAGTCTTATGTGAAACAAAAGTGCCACCGAAACTCAAAGGTAAGTTTTACGGAGCGGTGGTTCGACCGGCTATGTTGTATGGGGATGAGTGTTAGACGGTGAAGAATTCACATATCCAGAAGATGAAAGTATCCGAAATGAGGATGTTGAGATGTATGTGTGGGCATACTAAACTGGATAAGATAAGGAATGAAGATATTCGGGAGAGGGTGGACGTTGCTCCCGTGGACGACAAAATGCGGGAAGCGAGGTTTAGGTGGTTCGGGTACGTGCGGAGGAGAATCATAAATGCCGGGGTTAGGAGGTGTGAGCGGTTGACTTTGGCAGGTACGAGAAGAGGTAGAGTGTAGCCTAAGAAGTATTGGGGGGAGGTGATCAGGCAGGGCATGGTGCGGCTTCAGATTTTCAAGTACATGACTCTTGATAGGAACGTGTGGAGGCCGAGCATTAGGGTTGTAGCTTAGGGAGTAGTCGAGAGTTTTTTCCTCTTTGTACCGGGTAGTCTGATAGAGTTTTGTCTAGGTTTGTTAGTGGTCTATGTTGTGTTCACATTATTTTGTTGTTTTGCATAGTTTTGCATTATTGCCCTTTCACTTATTTGTTGTCTCTTACGGTGCTGTTATTATCTTTTTGGCTTCTTTGTTGTTACATGCCTTTTCTTTTGGTTCTTTTATGATATTATTGTCTCTTCTGTTGAGCCGAAGTCTCTAGGAAACGGCCTCTCTACTCTTCTGGGGTAGGGGTAAGGTCTGCATACACTCTACTCTCCCCAGACTCCACCAGTGAGATTTTTACTAGGTATGTTATTAGTGTTGTTATATTATAGTTTAGTAATAACGATGTGTGTGCATACTAGTTTGCTCTCCAACTCAAATTTGAGGTATATTGGTAATATACTTGATGTTATTGCACTTAATCTTCAGCTCTATTTTGCTCTTTCCTTTTCCTATCCGCGTAGGCCTTATTTGTTTTTTTTAAGATTAAGACGCCTGAATCTGAATACACATCTGAATATCAAGATGTGTATTAAGATTAAGATATCTGAATCTGTATACACATCTGAATATATTAAGATGTGTATTAAGATCTAAATAGAAATAATTAAGACTGTTTGAATTTTAACATCTGAATATATAAAATATTATTTGAAAATTAATAAGCATAAAATTCAAATGAAATAACTTATCTTATATTTTATCAATAAAATATATAGTTTTTTAAAATATGATAGTTGTTGATGGTGATGGCTAACGGGTGAATGCCGACTAGAGGCGGTGATTGGTGGTAGTTTTGGTTGATGGTTGGTTCATGCTAGTAGCTAGTAGTGATTGGTAGTGGTGGCGAATATGATTGAGGATGGTGGTGGTGGTTGGTGATAGTTAATAATGGCGGGTGGTGGTAGTAATTGTGACTGAGGAAGGTAATGGGTAGATAATGGTAGGTTATAATGATGGGCAGTGCCGACTGTAGTTGTTGATAGTGATGGGGTGGTCAGTTGTTGATGGTGATTGTGGTTGTTCATGGTGATGGGGTGATCAATTGTGGTAGTTGAGGTGGAGGAGTGTTGATTGTGGGTGAGAATGATGGTGGTCGGAGTGGTGGGGATAGTGGGTGGTGATGGTCGATAATGGTGGCGGCTATGATTGAGGATGGTGGTGGCGTAGTGGTAGTGGAGGTGGTGGTGGTGGGGTAGTAGTGGTGGTTGAGTATGGTGGTGGCGGCGGCATGGTGGTAGTTGATAATGATAGGAGGTGGCGACAGTTAATAATGAATATGTGATAGCATCTTAATGAAATTAAGTCTCTGTAATAGATCTTAATCATATAGACCTATTCAGACTCATTAAGTGGTTGTGAAGTAAAAGAAACAAACACACTTAATGATTAAGATCTGAATAATTAAGAGTAAGACGTTAAAAAATAAATGCAATTAATATTTGAGATCTGAACGATTAAGATTCAGACCTCCATTAAGTGCAAACAAACAGAGACGTAAGTGTTCTTTGGTCTGAAGTGAAAGTTATAGTAAATATATTCACTACGAAAAGCAATAGCCAAAAAAGGCAAAGAAGAAATAAGTATAAAACTAAAACGATTTCTTATTCTGGAGATTTTTCTTTGAGTAATCGGATATGATTGTTATTAAAATGGAAGTAAGCAGAACGTTTGTATATAAAAAAAAGGAATAAAGTTTTTCCATTATATTAAAGGAATAAGTAGGCAGCGATGCACTTGCTAGTTCTTTATTTAAGTTTTAAATTTATTTAACTGAAAGAAGTTCAAGCATATTGCTCCTTTCGAGGAAAACAAAGGTCTTTATTATCTACGCTTAAAAGAGAAAGCAAAAGGAAATTCAATACTTCTTCCGGTCTAAAATAAGAGATTGTTTTTTTTATAGTTTTCACGTATATTAAAAAATCTATTTTTTAACATTAATTAGCAATGAAATTACTATATTAACATTTAATATCTCTTCACATAAACACTCCTAACACATACTCCAACATTATTTACTCTAAAGATAATGTAGAAAAAAAATAATTAATTCATTCTTGAAATCTAAAAAAATCATTTATTTTGGATCACAAAAAAAAAATAATCAAAATATCACTTATTGTGGAACGGAAAAAGTAATAGCAAAAAAATGAAGCTTTCAAAACAAGTGCTCCAATTTCTAAACCTTGGGATGCCAGTATGTAAATTCTAATCACCGGAGAGTAGTCCAATTTCTTAACGTTAGGATGCCAATTTTTAACTTATAATCATAATTCATATATTGACAAAAGACGAGTTGATTTCACATTTTGAGATATTCCGCCATCAAATCATCGAAAGGCACTGAAGATAGAAGTCACTTTTCTGAAATATTTGCAAGAATTTTGAAAAACTGTGACGTTAATCCTTCATAAAAAATTGATTGAAAAGTACTTTGTGTGTGTGAGAGAGAGAGAACAGTAGCTATGCTCTATTACTATTACTTATTAACTTGACTTCACGGGACAAATTTACATAGAATGTACATGCATAGGATCTACCTAGTCAGATTGGGGTGGCATAATTCGGCAAAAATTCTTAATAAATATATTAATATCTATGAAAAATGAGTTATACAGTCAACCTTTTCTATAACAGTTCATATTTTTTGACTTTTATAGTGAATGACTGTTATACATTTATAACAACATTTGACATTTAAATATTTTTTGATTGTTATAGATAAAAATTATCCAAAAATTAATTATTTTTCTTTTTTAATGTTACATATAAAAGATAAGAAAAAATTCAAATTTAAAAAGATCTTAAAATATATACATATTTCACTAGTTAAATATTAAAGATAGCTAATACATTATTAATAAATTCATAACTAAACGTATGAAGATTTAAACTCTAAGACATACATTTTAAAGTTACCTAAAAATTAAATTCTTTCGAGACTGATGGAAGAACTTTGTAATTATAACTTGTTTCATAGATTTCATTCTCTTACTCGCAATATAACGCGTGAATTGGCAAAAATTTATGTCCAAATTTTTAGCAAAAAAGTATCCAATAGCTTTTCCTTGAATACAATCTAAGAGCTTAACAGTTAAATTTTCTATCTAAATATTTTTCAGAATTTGTCCAATGAAAAAAATATCATGTGCAAATCTTCAAATCTTATATTTTATGCAGGATAGAAATTTTATTTGTTGGAAAAGATTGTATGCATATTTTTAGAATTATTATTAGTATTTTTAAAATTTTATATGGCTTTTTTAGAGACGTAATACTACAAAGAGAGCTTGCTGCTATAAATATGATTGTTGCTAAAAAGCTGTTATAGAGTGGTAAAATATAACTTAAGAATCGATTACGAGAAAAACTTGACTTTTAAAGAGTTGTTATACATAAATATTGTTATAGAGAAGTTTGACTGTATATATATAGTGACACTTGGATTACACAAATGATATGCGGGTGTCATGGTTCAGACGTTGCTTTTGAAATCTCTAATGTACTGCACGGGCCTGGGTTCAATTCTAAATCCCTCCATCTTCTTTCCTTTTTTAAATTTCTTTACATTAGACTTCATTTTGCTTCCTATAATTATATCTTATTTCATCAGCAATTTCTTTCTATGCGTAATTTTAGAATTCTAAGTACTATATAGTTTCTCTTTCTAGTGATACAATATTAATTTATATATTGGAGTACAATTTGAGCAGTATCATTTGTTGGCTTTTGAAAACAATGCCCTGACAAATAGAGGTTTTAAGTTTTCTTCCTCTGTTGATTGAGGCTACTGCTGGTCATCTTTACTAAGCTTTGTCTCCTCTTTGATTCTCATAGATTGATAACTTCAAAATTTTGACTTTGAAAATAATTGTCATACAACGCAACAATTAAATGGAAAAAATTAACCCAAAATTAATGATCAATTAATCAAATCAAACAAAAATTATATAGTAATTAAGCTACTCTTTAAGAAAATTTTCTAATTGCAGACGTACTTTCATGAAATAATTTTTTATGTACTTTTATCTTGAAAATAGAAAATCAAGCGTAAAAAAAATTGAACTAAATCAAATATATTTGACTTTTTAAAATATGTATATACCTACCTCTAGCCAGAAAGACCTGACTAGGAAAAATGGATGGCCGAATAGTTTTTAATATATATATATATATATATATATATATATATATATATATATATATATATATATATATATATATATATATATATATATATATATATGAACTATACTGGCACACGCAATCTTCAAATCCTGGATTCACGCCTCTGATAAAAGTCATACACAACTAGCAAGAGTGCAAGAGAATACTTAGCTTGCAATTCGTGACATACGTCATAGTAATGCCTGGGTTATGAACTAAATTCTATACAAAAACGGATGATACAGATCATCTGGAACTCCAATATTATCGACTATGGTTCCTGAAACCCTCATTTCATGCGACAAAAAAGAGCTATAGTAAATTCTCACATAGTACCTATCTGGAGGATGAAAAGAATCTTAGCATACTGATGTTAAATATATACCCACCAGCCAAAGATGTTTCTCCAGTAATAATCCTGTCACATTAACTTCAGGGATCAGTAGAGATACTCTTGAGCACATCACGATTCATCATCTATCACGTAGTTTGAATTTCCTAGAATCAACTTTAGCTCATAAAAACACAGGAAGGGTTAGGATCAATCTCACATCCCAGGTAAACTTGCTATTGTCCTGCCTTGAAACTACACACATAATCACCGTTGTAAACAAATGTACAAGGTTGGCAACTAGGAGGTTTTTAAGGCTATGGAAATCCTACACAAATATAATGATATCACTGGCAAATGCCTACATCCATTGACAAAAGACCAAGAGTCTTGCATGTGGGCTTCAGCCAAATACATGATCAGTATGCTAAGATAATATTATTGAATATTTGATTAGGAATATAGAGTAGGTTGTGCCAAACGCTTTTAGATATAAACCTGATTTGTCTGAACTCTAAAGGCATCATCAATTTAAATGGGATCAAATAGCAGACCTAAAGTTTGGCCAGGGCATATTAGTAAATGACACAGGTCTTAACACCTTCTCTAACATATCAACTAAATATTGAAAGTCCACTATGTGTCAACCTGTCTGACAACTGAGACTGCAATTGTAATCATTATATTGCAGATATCATTCAACAGGGCAAAAGAGTGCCAGGAGAATTCATACCTGTAATACCTAACGTGGAAGAAGGGGTTCTTTCTCATCAGGTCCAACGCGATGGCTAGCCTGTAAAATGTCGTAAAAGATGAGAGGAATACATGCATGCATGATCTTCTAAAAAAACAAGAAAAAAGGTCTTTGCAAGTTGATCAGAATCTTACATCTTCATTTGCTCCAGCAGCCATATTTATGAAGGATCCATCCTTTGACCTGTAGAGATCAAGCACTCAAATTTTCTTCCAAAGAAGAAGCACTAGACTGATGATATCAAATGTGTAGTGAGATAAGGCAACACCAAAGACACTCCCCACAACATGCATCAAAGTGATAAATATGTTTTTCTAAGACACATGCATAGTTAATAAGACCATATATAGAAAAATAACAGTTTAATGGAAACTAAAAAAAAAAAAAAGCAATTGTTTAATGGTTCCATTGAACCAGAAGAAGCAATTGTTTCATCTTGACTCCGTTTGATCCATGGCCACTCAAAATAAATCATTAAGCCCTCTCTGCTCTTGGAAATAAGGACCCTGAGGAAATTCCCTACTTTACTTTCATAATTCAAAGAATATTATTAGAAAAGCACCAGGGCAGTGTGAAAAAATAGGTGAGGCTCAATACCTCTAGTACATCAAGTCATGCATCAACATAGTGGCTAATACTCTGGTTGGCCCAAAAACTGATAACAAACAATAAGAGCTCTTGATCTGATGAATAAGGATTCTCACTCAAATGCTGTCCTCTTTCTTCCTTTTCAAATTTTCCAATTCTGAACTGGAGGGTATTCCCTATTTTGAAGTTTTTGGCATGAAAACTCCTTTTTTCTGCATTCTTCATTTGCCAATTACTTATCACTTTGTAGGCTTAGCTAGCAGTCACTAAAAGGTTTCCCGTTTGAAAAAAGTTGGATCCTTCCTCTCATTTTTATCCATTCTGATATCTTGTGAAGACAGCCACAAAGTGGAGATGTCATTAAGTCATGCACTTCTTCGTCACTTGTTTTACTTTCTAGATACAATTAAGTTTCATCAGTTGAACTTCTCGTAAAGGCTTACAATTCATCAAGCGGACCATTTAATCAAGAGAGTAAAAAAGCAGTAATAATTTGGATATAAATCTAAGGTTGCAAAGCTTTTTCTCTTTCTGGGGGAATAAAGAGCTCATGAAATTTCAAGGGCTCCATATCCAAAGCAATATTACCAAATTAACTTACTTGGCTGCATGAAAGATATCTTGACCTTTTGTGATACTGAAAGGTAGAGGTCTGTCACTGGCCATCCAAGATTCACCCAGGTGCAACTAGCATACTAAAGGATATATATATATATATACACACACACACCACCTTGGCGTAACTGGTAAAGTTGGTGCCATGTGACCAGGAGGTCACGGGTTCAAGCCATGGAAACAGCCTGCAGGATAAGGCTGCGTACGATAGACTCTTGTGGTCCGGCCCTTCCCCGGACCCCGTGCATAGCGGGAGCTTAATGCACCGGTCTGCCTTTATATATATATATATATATATGTATATATATATATATGTATGTATATATACTGTAACCTAGGTATGCGTATCTCCATACTCTTGGGGTTTAGACAAATTTCTGACACTACCGACCCATAAGAATGATAAGTACTTGGTCCAAAACAATCTAAAGGGGAAATCTAGACATAAGCATCTCACAAGCCCCGTGGATATAAGACATTGTAGGGTAACCCTGATCTCGTGTCTATATCAGTTTTGCTTTCACAAAGTTGAAACATAAAAGAAGAGTGCACCTGTAGTTGTTCTGAGAATCCATTTCCAAACTGTCGTTTTGTGTCTCATCCCTGACCTTTGCAAGAGGTGAAAAGAACTGAAAAGTTGAAGCTTGACGTGAGCCCAAGCGAAAAACTGATCATGCCACTCAAAATTGATAACAGCATCCAAATATAACCTGATGCATCGAGATAAACACAATAGAGATTCCTAAGATGAAGTTCATAGTAAGGGTATGTCCAAACAGAACAGCAGATGCTATTCCAGTAAAAATAGTGGCAACAGTTGATGAATACTTCTTCAGAATTGTATCTGCAAAGGAAATATTGAAGCTATGATTAGTTAATGCATTTAATTAACAAAATTTAAAAGACATACAAACATCATGTAAAAATGAAATCTGCATGTCAGTCACTACCAGATTGGACCTACCTTGTAAGAGCTAGGAATCTAAAATCAATAGCACATGCAGAATACTTAAAAATTGAGACGATCCATTTTTGAAGTGCAGAATAAGGAGAAAAAAGCCGACTCCCACATACAACTGAATTATAAAACACCAAAATTTTATGGTATAGAAATGGATGGTTATATGGGTTGTAAACATGATGCATTTCGTCGACTCGGGAAGCCAAATAAGTGAGAGAGGCCTCACCTGCATACTTGAAGAAAAACGAAGACAGGATTCCCTGAGCTGCATTGTTGCATATTAGAAACATTGTTGCTCGTGAGTGTCCCCGTAAGATATCCAAACTGTCAGGTCCTAAAGAGCATTTGGGACAGAATTTTAGCCACGAGTAAAGGAAGAAATTAAGCTTGATACGTCCTCAACAATGGTAGAGGTGAATAAATACACCATAAACATTTTAGCCAAGTCAAAAAGACTTGGGGAAGTATAAGCAAGTTTGGATACTGACATGGATGGTATTTCATCTAATAGTCCCAGAGACAAGATTTCCCGTTCATACCTTTGAAAATGGCAGTTCCAAGTATGCCTAGGAGGTTGAAGATTGCACCATATCCGTACAAAAACAAATTCTGCAAAGAGCAGTTAAGTTGTTTGCATGGATCATTTATAAAGTCATAGACACCGATTAAGCAAAGCCACACCTAGAGGTTAGAAGGACCTCACTACTTGGAACCTCCAGATTATCATACTATTAGTTTGTAAGATTACATCAAGCAAAGATACTGCTCAGGAAAACCTGATTATTAGCAAATCCATAACAATTTGATGTGATGGTTCAAACTGACACTGAAGTAACCATGGGAAACGAAAGAAGAAGCTAAGGAGGAGAAGATATCTATGGTTTGCCTGGAAACCAGTTGAACGAAGTCAAACTCACTGCAGCAATTTAAAGCATTTTAGGAGTGATCACCAGTAAAAGTTCACCTGAAGATAAATGCTAGTCTCGAATTGGCTCTTCAAAGCATATTCATTGTAGACAGAAGCCAGTGAAGGAACAGTGACCTGAATTATTATATTGCATCAGTTTCTATACATTAAATTAGGCAAACAGGTGAAAAGCCAAGAAAATATGGCATTAAGGTTTTTTGCAGTACAAGTGGCACTATTTGTGAATCATGTGTATTCTCTTAGGACCAAAAAAAGGGAATATGCATGAACATGGAACACTGCGAACTGATGAGTAGTCATTAAGAATTATTTTCATATTCATACTTACGAAAATCATGGTATACAAATATGCCCCTGTTGTCACTGGAAGACCCAAAGCTGTTGTACCTTCCGGTAAAGTGCGCAGCTGATTCACACTGATGCCAATAAGCAATAGTGCAAGAGCCTCCCACTGTGACCAATTAGTTTAGACAGTCATAGATAGCTAATATTTTTTCAGGCCAAGAGATGCATAAAGACAGCATGGCCGAAATCTAAAGATCAACTAAATACAGGTGACAAACTGACAATAGTTAATAAACAAACCTCTGTTTCCTTAACCGACCTGAATTATGGAAAAACGACGTTTCATAATCATCTTTAACAAGATTGCAATGACCAAAACCTATATGTTTGATGAAATAAAAAAGAAAAATTATCACCAACAGAAACTTCGAGGAAATAAATCTACCAGCAGAAGAAAAGCAAAGATGTGGCACAAGTATGCTAAGAAATAAGTGAATCCTCAGATTAGGCATCACAAACACTCAAGCAGTAATCACAGCATCCTTGAATACAAACCGCAATTAAACGGCTAGCAAGCTCACCACCTAATTCCAATTACAACACTTGATGTGAGCCCATCGATTCCAGCTTTAGGGGCTGGATTACTATGGCAACCCATGCTTGTACATTAAACAGGCTGCCTGATGGATCAGCCAAGGTGCAGTTGGCCCGGGCACCACAGATATCCCAAAGAAAATTAAGGACTAACCAGCTCACTACCGTCCAAAGAGAAACAAGCACAAATGTTTTTCTTCCACTGAATCCTGAGTGCACATATGTGGAAAATCTAAAAACTACAGGAAATCCTTCCAAGATTCAATCTTCGGACATTTTGACTGTGGTTACACAATTAAAGCTATCATTGAAGCAGAGTAGTTTTCAACAAAAGATTAGCAAAAAGAGTTTGCAATTAATCCTTCTCAACCATAAAAAAAAAAAGAGTTTGCAATTAATCTAGCCTGTAAAATCCACTTGGTAATCAGCTACGCCTACTTGCAGATTCATCAGGGAGATATAACTTTAGGACCAAAACTACTTCAGAATTCTCACGTGAAATTGCAAGCTCTGACAGTGTCAGCAATAACTATAAGCAAATGGATACCTTCAAGTTACTCAGCATCTTTACAGTAGCAGGATTAAAATATAACTGCACAAAGAATAAAAGTGTCATTAGGAAGTGCGAGAGGATAGTTTTGCTCCAATAACATGCACCAAAACTGCAGAACTTTTGGACTAGACAAGAAAGTGAGTTCATTAGGTAACAAGTGCAGAAGACAAAAGTACAAAGGCAAGAGGACATGAATTCCTCATAAGATTTTGAAGAAAATAGCCATAACAGATAGGGAATATCAGAAATCCAGAAGGTATGCATTTCCACTTGAAATGACAACAAAATCTTTTCATGCCAAAGTTCTCAACTTTCAAGGAAGATACTCAATTTACTTTCTGATCTAGAACAAGAAAATAGGTTATAAAAATCTTCTTGTAATGTACATTTTGAATTATATGTAAAAAGATCTATAACTTGGAAAGCACATGATATTCCATAATAATACTAGAATAGCACACTACTGGAAACAAATATCTAAGATAGTGCTTGTATCGCTCAATTATGCCTCAATACCAAGCTAGTCGAAGTTGGGTACGTGAATACCTCTATAACCTATTCCGTTCTATTCATTCCCATCTAAGATAAAGATAGTAAGTCCATGAGAATATGATAAGCCTCTCACAGAAAACCTTTTAATACTACAGATCCAAATGAGGAACCACAAGAAAATATACCTGCATGATAAACTTCAGGTAGTTATTAATAGCATAAAGCAAAGCTGGAACAGCCAGAAGCACATTGTTCCGAGCAGCCTGCAATTAATAAAGGAAATGGTTCGTATCAAAAGTAGCCATGAACATACTTCCCTATAATTCATAACATCCCACTTGCATCCTACGAGGTCGAGGAAGTCAAAGAAAGAACTTCTGAAGAGTTAGCTGCATTAATTTCAATATTCAGATTGGCCTAAGATTTAAAGAACCACACACATAAGCACTGATTAATTAGAAAGAATTAACTTGGTGAAATGGTAAACCTATTACTTTTTCTCTGTGACCAGATAGGTTCCCACATGTTACGAGGTGGCTTCATAACCCTCTTCTCACCTGTTTATAAAAACGTAGACGTAAAAATAATAAACTCTTTTGTTTATTTATGTAATATATTGTTTAATTAAGTGATTATGTAAGGTTAGCGGGATCTCAGGACATTTCGTTGTTGTCTGTTTGCATTATAATTTGTATTAATGTGAAGTGAATATTTAAGATTAATTGCTAAAATATATGAGCATAAAATGTATTTCACATGAAAAAACAATAACGTAAAAAAGTTTAAAAAGCCAAGAATAACATGAAGAGCTTTCGGATTCCAAAGAGCAGATCCTGCTAGTTGACAATAGTAATATTTTCTTCGTACTCTTATCCCCACTCTGTGCTGAATAATACAAAATTGTGGAATGGATAATGGAGATAAATGGCTCCAGTTAACACCGGCTTACCATTTTGGCACCTTTAGTGAATTGCTCATAAAATGTTTAATCCCATTCATAGAGTCTTACAAATGTAGCTTCTCCCCTTCATATGTTTCAACAGAAAAAAGATCCCCTTCATATGGAAGAGCCTCCATATGACATGAAAGGAGAGGAGTAATTGGGAAACGAAAGAATCGACTGCATGCTGGGAAGAAATTTCTATATAAGCTAAACTATCATCCAAATATCAACTAGATTAGGTATATTCTTTTGCCTAAATGAACATCTCAGTGGAAACATTATTTTAGTTTTTGGCACAACTTTACAGGTTCTTGTATATCTATATAAGCCTAGTGAAATTTACCTGGAACAATGTGGAGAAAGAGAGAAGAGACTTCTCGCCGGCCTTCTGGCTTCGAGCCTTCAAATGATACATAAGATTGAGACATTTTAGAACAAGTGAATAGTTACACCAACTACCAAGGTATCAAGAAGTTAAGCACAAGTTATGATGCATATGAGCAATACCCAGTAGAGAATCTTGTTATATTGAAAAAGAAGAGAAGAAGCTCATAGAAAATTGAAAGTGTAGAAGGTTATAGAATAAGTTAAGAAATGATGAGAGACAAAGCATACCTGTAAGCATAGCATTACTACTGCAAATGCAACTTTTGCTAACTCAGTCAAGAAATTAACACTAATGGGACTGAATTCGAATTTGCCGTCAACTTTAGACATATATACAAGTATAGGCTGCAACAAAAGAAAGAAAAGAAAATATCTTTTATTCAATGTACCTACATAACATAGTTTAGAATACTTACATGAAGAAACCCGAAAATATTCCAGCACAACACAGTTCTGAAAAATTACTACTCTAAGACACATTTCTCTTTAAAGAAATACTACTTTGCAGTATTCAATATTTAACATGGAAAAAGTAAGGATATCAAAAGCTCAAGGCCATACCGATTACCGAATACCACCCATCACTAAAAGAGGATATTTTAGACTGCGAAGCACTTTTATTGGCCAAAACCTCCGTTAACCAGTATTTCTCGTGGAAAGCATTTAAAATCATGCAACAGGCTTACCCATCAATTTCTTTGGAGCCAGTTTACTTTCTATAATCCAAGCTGACTCCGTCTTATTAATATCAATAATTTTGCACAATTTAGCAAATTATACTAGAAGTCTAGAATAATCACAATTGCCTCAATCAAGCGGAAAACCAGCAGAAGTAAACATCATAATAAACAACCCTTAGTCAAAGAAAAAAAAAGGGATAGGCCAAAATATCCAATTCAACATAATCCAGATCCTTTGTCCAACCCTTTATTAGCTCCACTATTCTCAATGGTTTCTTCCAAACATGGGACTTCCAAAAATGCTAAAACAGAGAGCTCTTGGAACCACAGAATCATACAGAAAAATTTAGGCCTCCCAATCAATCCCAACATGCCTACGAATCGCTCTCAATGTGTTTTCTTTATGCAGGTGCCCGAACCTGCTTGCCCATACCTCGACTATCATACCAGGTACCTGCTACCCATAGGCGGATCCAGAATTTGATGACTACGGATGCCACTATTTTTAATGTAAACATATCACTAGCAAAGGAGATTGAATTAGGGTGTATATTCTATCGGTTCAATCCGTTTTAAATTAGTTCGATTTGGTTCAGTCCGATCCATTTTGAAATAATTTAATTCAGCTTATCAAATTTTTAAAGCATAAACGAATATACGTGATTTCCAAAACAAAATAAGTTTTGTCCAATTCAATTAACGCTCTCAGTTCAAATTCTATTGAATGTGATTAAAAAACATCAAATAAAAATAAAATATAAGTTAGCAAATATACCTATTCAATCTACATATAGCTAGATTAATATTATATTTATTGACTGCATCACTTAAAAAATTTGAGAATCAAGAAAAATATAACATTAGATGGATAAAAAAAAGAAAATGATGAAAATCACATTCAAATAAAATTTGAAGATCTAGAATGAGAAACAGGAAGCAAATATATAATTGTAAATAAATAATAATAATAATAATAATAACAATAATAAGGTTGTACAAAGAGAGAGGAAATACAAAACTGAAAAATATAGAAGAAATTAAGAAGAGGAGCAAACTAGGACCCCAAGGGACAAATACACCAGCTTGAGAACACAATGAGATTCGATCCTGAGCTCCGCGTGTGGGAATTTGGCGGTTCATCTGTGGCACCCACATTCTAGGTGCCACTTTTTTTCCTATATGCATGTTTTCGAGTAAAATACCAGTACATAAGTAAAACTTTACCCCAGCATCCAAGTGTCGTGCCACCCCTAATCCCATACGTAAATCTGGCCCTGCTGCTACCTCCCACAAGCATAGGTACCAGGTAATTCTGCCCTCCAAGATTTTGGAGGATGAGAAGAAATCGCCTTGTATCGCTCCCAATGTATTCATTTATGATGATGGTCCCCGGACCAGCTTGTCCACACCTCGACTATTCCACCGAGTACATGGTACCTCCCTCCAGCACAACACAAGTACCTGATAACTCCGCCCGCCAAGGCTTAAATGGATGGGAAGAAATCACGTGGTATCCCTCTCAATGTATTACTTAATCGCTCTCAACACAAGTGCCTGATAACTTAATGTTGTTGTTGTTGTTGTTGTTGAGACTACTATATAATTCTAAACTAAGAACATTAGGGCTTTGATAAAACAACAAAGGTATTAAGAATACCACACTTTTTCCAGCTCATACGATTTGCTTCGTCCCAGTTAACTTTCAATATGCATATTTTACTCAACAAATTTATAAAAAAAAACTTTTAAAAAAAAAAATTTTAGCTGATTATTTCTAGTTTCTAACTTAATAGTTGAGGAGTAAGGAGTGCTAATACCTGTAAACCGACCAACACGCAGTCACCGACAACCAGAAAAACGTTGAAAGCGCGTGTTTTCAACGATACATCAGTGCGGTGATGATAGTAAGCTTTAGAAACCGTTCTCGTGTTAGGCGAAACTCCTAATTTCGAGTGGCAAACGCTGCATTCCGCCACTCCATTCATCTCGAACCTATTATTGCGTAAATGCGCGTATTATTTATAGCTGTAATTTTCTAATTAGTCGATCGATCAGTGAAGAATTAGGTTTTGATTTTGATTTGTGTTTTGTTGGATCTGAAAGTTTTTGAATTCAATTGAGGAGATGAGATGAAAGAGCAGTGAATTTGAAAAGAAAATGGAGTCTTTTTGCCGTGCATTGGTTGAAATTTGAGGGACACTTTTTATATACTTGAAATGATTTAATTGCCCATGGTCTTTTATGTCGATGCAAGCGGGACTTAAAGAGGGTAGTTTTGTCTTTAGAAGAGTAGGGAAATAAGCACCACAACCACAACATTATCCCACACCGTGAGGTCTTGGGAGGGTAGGGACCTTACCCCTACCTTGTGACAATAGAAACGTTGTTTCCAATAGACCCTCGGCTCAGGAACGTTTAAGCACCACACATTAATGAAAATATAGACAAGAAGAGACGGTACCAAAAAAACATAATAAAAACAACAAGATAGTAAAGGTGATCAACAATGAAAGAAAATAACAGTTAGTCATAAAAATCTACTACCAATAGAAAGCGAGACTACATATCAATCCTGCTGTTATGCACTCTAGACTACCTACTCTATTACCCTAATCCTCGACCTCCATACCTTCTTATCAAGGATGATGTCCTCGGTCAGCTGAAGTTGCACCATGTCTTGCCTAATAACCTCTCTCCACCTCTTATTTGGCCTACCTCTACCTCTCCGTAGTCCCTCCAATGTCAACCTCTCATACCTCCTCACCGGAGTGTCTGTGCTCCTCCTCCTCACATGCCCAACCTACCTAAGCCACGTTTCCCGCATCTTGTCCTCAATAGGGGCCACACCCACCTTGTCGCGAATAACCTCATTTCTGATCCTATCTAACATGGTGTGCCTGCACATCCATCGCAACATCCTCATCTCTGCTACCTTCATCTTCTGGGCATGGGCGATCTTGACTGGCCAACACTCTGCACCATACAACATCGTTGGTTTGACCATCACTCTATAGAACTTACCCTTAAGTTTCGGTGGCACCTTCTTGTCATACAGAACACCAGAAGCGAGTCTCCATTTCATCCATCCCGCCCCAATACGATGTGTGACATCTTCATCAATCTTCCCACTCCCTGAATAATAAACCCAAGGTACTTAAAATTCCATCTCCTAGGAATGGCCTGCGAGTCCAGCCTCACCTCTCCATCCCCTTGTTGAGTCTCGCTATTGAACTTACACTCTAAGTATTCTGTCTTATTCCTGCTCAACTTGAAACCTTTAGATTCCAGGGTCTGCCTCCATACTTCTAATTGCGCGTTCACATCGGCTCGCGCCTCGTCAATCAATACAATATCATCTGCAAATAGCATGCACCACGCCACCTCCCCTTGGATGTGGCGTGTCAGTACGTCCATCACCCTAGCAAACAAAAACGGGCTGAGTGTCGACCCCTAATGCAACCCCATCATAATCGGAAAATGGTTCGAGTCCCCACCCACCATTCTCACACAGGTCTTTACTCCATCATACATGTCCTTAATCAACCTAACGTAGGCAACATGTACCTCTCTAGCCTCCAAACATCTCCTTCGGAACTTTATCGTATGTCTTTTCTAAGTCGATGAAACCATATGCAAGTCCTTCTTTTTCTCCCTATACTGCTCCATCAATCTCCTAACAAGGTGAATGGCTTCTGTAGTCGAACGTCCCGGCATAAACCCAAACTAGTTCTCGAAAATAGACACACTCCTCCTCACCCTTAGTTCTACCACTCTCTCTCAGACTTTCATAGTATGGCTAAGCAGCTTGATACCCCGATAGTTATTGAAATTTTAGATATCACACGTGTTCTTGTAAACAGGAACCATTATGCTCCACCTGCAATCTTCGGGCATCTTCTTCGTTCTAAAAATGACATTAAATAATCTAGTGAGCCACTCCAAGCATGCCTTGCCCGCACTCTTCCAAAACTCCATCGGGATTTCATCCAACCTGATCGCTTTGCCCCTGCTTATCTTACGCATAGCCCTTCAACTTCATCAACTTTAAACCGCCTTCAATACCCGAAGTCACAACGATTCCTGAATGTAATTAGAATGTCAGAATGGTCTCTTAAATTTAAGGGTAGGTTCAGAGTAGTCCCTTAAATATCTTCTGAGAAGTTTTGGTCCTTTAAGTTTACCAAAAATTAACAAATTTGGTATCCTTCAAATGTTTAACAACTTTATCCATTAGATTTAGAGAGTTGTGGATAAGAAAATTAAAAGAATTCGTGCTTCATCTCCGGGCTTAGTGGTAATTTTCACCTGAGAAAAATGCCCTAATGCTGAAGGCATTCCCAGATTATCCTCCCATTTCTTTTTTGTTTACATTTATTTACATGTAGTTGTCTTTTAGAAATATATTGAAGTACAAATCTCATTTTAAATTGCAACATATACTGAAGTTAGAGAAAATGACAAAAATAATCCTTTACGTTTGAGAGTAGCTTCAAAATAGTCCCTTAAATATGCACTGAGCAGTTTCGAGAGTTCATTACTCAAATACACACTCAACTATCCCAAATTATCTCCTAAAATCACTTTACTTTCGTTTGTAACAATAAAGTCACTGAACTATGCCTATTGCACTCAGAAAGTCACTCAACTAGAGTTTTCAAATTTTGGATTGTCAAATACCTATTTTACCCTCTAAATTATAACATTTATCTTCTTTTTAATTTTTTAAACTTTTAAATATTATGACTTTTTCTTTTTTAATTTATATTATGGACTTACCTATACAATAAATAAATATTATTTATAAATTAAAAAAATAAAAAGTATTTAAGTATATATAATGCTGGAATAATAAAATAATGAGCAAAGTAAAAAAAAATTATTACAATAATTTGTTAGTAATAATAATTTTAGTATTAACAACAAAAATTCAAAATTTATTTACATTCAGAATGAAAGAAAATAAAGGTTGTAAAAATATATTTCATGCACGTAATATAAAAATAATTATTTAAATAAGGATATTTTTATAATATACATTATATATTCTTGAAATATGCTCAATCATATAATTATGTTTCTACCAACTTTCGATGACACAAAGTTATGTCAGCGGAAAGTAGAGGGACTGTCTGTATTGGGTAAAATATGCTATGTTAAGTCGTGCATGAAATATATATAATATGATTAAGCATAATTTTCAAGAATATAAATGTATATTATAAAAAAACTTTTATTTAAATAATTATTTTTTACGTTCATGGAATATATATTTTACAACCTTTATTTTCTTTTATTCTGAATTGTGTAAATAAATTTTTG
>ML340398.1:0-65840 GCA_005239505.1 Nicotiana paniculata
GTAGGCTATGTTGTTTAGCTAAGTAAGTCAATCAGGCAAAATGGATTCTTGAATTCATGTAGGTGTCTTTTCGAGAGATAATACGATGGGAAGTTCAATTTTTTTTTCGAGATTGTTCTGTACAAGCATTCAAGTATATACACTTGAGTAAGTTGAAAAGCATCTCCAAATTTGCTCATGTTTCAATTTTCTATTGTGCACCTCACCTCTTCTTTCCCCCTTGTTAGAAAGAAAGATTAACAAAAATAACATACCCAGTATTATCTCACACCGTTTGATCCGGGAAGATAGTGTGTGATACGCTCAAATTACACCTTAAAATAGTGTAAAGTGATCGATGTCAAATATAGTAACCCAACGAGGTTGGGATCGAATCCCACAGGAAATAGGCGTGAAAAGTTTACTTGAGTAGGGTGAATTTTAACTAAAATCGTATTTCCGTTCCGTTAGAGTAACAAGAGTATAGTAGTAGATTGGATTGTAATTTTGTGAAATAGTAACAAGTATGATTAAATAAGGTTTTAATTAATTTGATTATCTAAACAAAGGTTGTGTCCCCTTCAATGAAATGTAATGTAATGTTATCGGTGTTAATATGATATATTTCTAATGGAAGGTCCTTTTGATATGCAAATGATTTCTAAATGACTACCCAATATTTTGTAATAGTTGGGTAGTATTTCTCTTTATGATTATTCCAAATATAAAAGAGTTGCAATTAAGAGTGAACAATTTATGCCAAATAAAATTCACTTATTCCTAAGCGATTCTATTAAACAAGGTTTAAAACCTTGAGTCTTTGATATTTACTTCTACCAAACCCTAAATCACTTTTCCAAGTAAAGAAAGAATATAATGACACATGTTAATGTTTGCAACGACCAACAATAAAGGAAGAATGATGAGTAAATAAATATCAACCAACCATTATACATATATTCAATGTTAAACACCTATTGACATTACATCCATTTAGGATCCACAACCTTAGTATTTAAAAGTAGCCACACATGTTAAAATACAAAAAGAAGAGAATATTAAATGTCATAGTGCTTGCAAAAGTGCAAGATTCTTCACCTTCAAAGCTTCCAAAAGATGGGATTATTCAAAGTTTGGATTGTGGCTCTTTTTTCAGACAAGATGCCCCCACAAAACTCCAATAAATCTATTTATAGTGGGCTAAAACTCGGTGCCAATTTCGGACAAAAATGCCCTTCCAGGTAAAATATGCGACCGCATTTCTGTCGCATAACAGACATGCGGTCAGCATTCTCTTCAAGTCCACCGCATCTTCGGAACCCTAGGTTCTAGGAAGTTGTCGCATTCAGGTTATGCGGTCCGCATTGTTTATATGCGACCGCATAGTGTCATTGCATTTATGATCTCAACCACTTCTACAGGAGGTTTGCGATCCATTATGCGGCCTGCAAACCTGTTATGCTGTCGCATAATGGACCGCATTTCTTCACTTGGATTTGGCCAAACTAACCGTTGGACTTTGCGGTTCCCCTGAGCATTATGCGGTCCTCATGTTGGATTTGCGATCTGCATTTTGAACTCTGCGGTCGCATTTTGCCTGTTTCTTTTCCTTTTGCTACTTTTTGATTCCATTTCCATCTTTTTGGGTCCTCAAGCTTCATGCATTGAACAACACCAAAGTTACATAAGTATAAAGGACAATAGCATTTAAAACGAGATAAAATCTAAGCAATTGGTATTAAATGTGCCTAAATTCTCTGGCACATCAACACCCCCACTTAAACTCTTGCTTGTTCTCATGTAACTAAAACTTCTATATCCTATTCTAGACTCCAACTAAACAACATGAAACGGTAGTGACCTTGGACGGTGTTAATCATCAGTATTACAAGCATGCATTTTCGTTTATTTACCCTTCCTGAACACTCATTTCTATTTACAAAAAACCTAATCAACTTGTGAACTTTGACCCTCGATCAATTTGACAAAATGATACTTTCAGTTGAGTGCCTTTGCATTCGACTTTAGGAACTTAACTTCTGTTAAACCTCACAGTTCATGTGCCCACACCAGAAAGAAAGTCCCAAACTCACAATATTTTGACAACAAAAAGGACATATTCACAAAGACACTCACTCTCACAAAGAGTTTCAAGTGTTACAACACATCATACCATAAACTTGCCCTAATTTTAATTCGTCGCCTATTCAAGAACATTCGGTTGGAGATCCCATAAGGACTTTTTAAGCTTGTAAATTAGGCTTAGGGAAGGGTCGAATAAACATTTGGGTACAAGTGACTACTCCCTCCTTGAACACTACTCACATTTTTCTTTTTTGTTGCCCTTTGTTTTTTTTCAAACCACATAGCCCTCATTGGCTCCTAATTACCAACACTGAACTACCTTAAATACCTCTCTAATTTTCTTCAAGGCTCCATATTTATATATATACAAATATTTCTTTTTCTTTTCTTTTTCTTCTTCTCTTTTCTTTTTAAATATTTTTTTCTTAGGGAGCTTGAATAATTTCATTTTAATATTTTGAGGTATACTTTCCTACACTCAATGTACAACCTCACCAATTTTCAGCTTAGCACCACACCCCCAACTTAGGCTTTTAGCCTCATTCTCAATGTTCAAGGAGGGACGGGTTCTAAAGATGGAATTATTTTGCAAAAGGGGAAAGGTTTGTAATGAGGTGGCCAAGGAAAAAGGTTAAAGGCTCAAATGGCGTAACTAGTGATAGTGTCTATACAATGGGTAGCTTGAAAGGCTAACTAGGTTTCCAAATAACACAAAGACTGCCTAAGCTCATTTCTCCAACTAAATGTACTTATCATTAGCATCGAAAGACCAACCGGGCAAGTTGTAGATGACAGACGTAAACACAAGAATTTTTTACACAAAACTAACACACATGGCACATGAACTGTTTGGCTCAAACACTTGGCAACTCAGAGCTTTCATCATATTTCATGCATAATTCTAAGTAAACATAGAGTCAAAGAACGACCCTCAAGTTCACACAGATGATTAACAATATTTGTTTTTTATATATATCAACGGAAGCATACAGGTTATTTACAGACATACATGCTTGAGACTAGACACTTACACCAAACCGGTCATAATGTTTTGTCCTACTGCCATGGTTCTACTATTACACCCTTGGAAAAGAACCCGAGGAATAAAAATCTTGGCTAAATCATCGCTAATTACTAAAGATGTACATGCACACAAATATCTACTGGTTTTTGTTTTTTTTTATTTTTTATACAAAGATAACATATCTACAAAGACAACACAAGTATATACAACAGTTAATGAGAGATTTGCTATATAACGCAAAAAACATGTACAAGAATTCAAGGAGTACAACAATATATACAAAGGCTACCCCACCCCAACTAAAAAGCATGCATTGTTCCCAATGTATAAGAGATGTAAAATAGAGTTCAGGGGCTCCCTAAGGCGCACTAAGCGCTGTGGGAGTCGGAAGACGGCTGGATGATGGTGGGGTCACCCTCTGAAGTCGGAGTTGGGGCTGATGAGATCTCAGCCGGAGTGGTGACCTCCACTGATGGAGGAGGGATCTCCATATGTCCTGACACTAGGACTAATGCCTGTGAGCTGCTAGCCTCGCCTACTGATGGCGGAATGGTCGATGATTTGTCTTTGGTGACCATGTATGCTAGCGAATGCTCCATCCCTGTATGAATAGCTTCTTCTTCTTCCTTTGTTTGCAGCTCTAGGGACATGAACCTGCTTTCCTTTCTCCTGAGGACCCTCATCCTTCTCGGACCATGACTCCTCACCAGTCTCCTCCTCGTCTGTCTCCCCAGCCTCGAACTCTGCAGAGTATCCGGAATCTTCCCCACAAGGGATGTCAATGCGTGCAGGGGGAGCTGTCATCAATGTGGAAAAATCAAGGTCTAACCCAGCCACACACGTGCCCGCTCCCTGCTCTCCTTCCTTTTGCATGAAGGGGGTAGATCGAACTCCAGATTTTGAATTTTGTGGAGCTCAGTCTTCAGTGTGTCAATCACGTCACGGAGCTTGGGCAGGCCTCCAACCTCACCCCTCTCTACCATCTCAAGTCATACCTCAATCCGCTTGAGGCGATCCTCATAAGATGAATGTTGCTGTTGGAGTGCTGTCACTGAGTACTGGATAGGAGTAAGGGCCTACCGCATCAAAGTGGGCAGGTCCTTCAGAAGCCGGTCTACCTTCACATTTGCATGCTGAGCTAAGAGACCTAGTCTCGAAAGAGCTGGCAGTGCGGTAGAAGGCTGGGCAATAGTGGCCTGTGACATGGGCTGTGGAGTGGCATTTGATGCCATTGTGGCCGGAGGAAAAATAGGTGGCTAGGTGTCTGAGATATCAGTATCAGCAGGAATTTGGATCTGAGCCTCTCGAAGAGCAGCACCTACGTGTGGCACCGTGTCACTGATGCGCGTGATATCAATATGCTTCAGCGCTTTCCCAATCTTGTCATAGTGTGGCAGTGAAGGGACTTCCACAGCCTTATAGAGGGATGTGATCAAGCATCGGAATGGAAGTTACGTGGCTTTCTGGTTGGCTTGGACCCCTAACTCTCAGAAGATAATGTCACCCACATCGATCTTGACCCCGGTCATAATGCATGCAATGAGAAGAGCTTTCCCAATGCTTATGTCAGTTTCATTTCGGGACGATATCAAGCGAGAGGTAACAAAGCTTAGCCAGAATCTACCCTCTCGTGTAAGATCTTCCTTGAATATTTTATGCATAGGGTCAATCCAAGCGGTGGTCCCTTTTGCGATCACTGAGGCAATCCAGGAACGCTCACCATCTTTGTTGGCCCATTTGGCCTCAGACTCAGCTGTGCCCGGACTCCAGCTTCTAAAATATAGATCATTTATCCTGCCCTTTCAACAAAGCACCGACTTCCTCCGAACCATGACCGATTCACAGAAGACTTTATTGCACTTCTGAAGAGCTGTTCTGGAGGCCCCGTAGGATGCAAAGAACTCTCGCACCATTGTTTCATTGAAATCATCGGGCACCTCAGTAAAGTATTCCCAATTTCTATCTTTGATGTTCTCTAGTATGTGAGGGTACTGCTCCTGTAATCCGTTCAGACTCAACTGTTTCTCTTCAGGGATTTTCCATTTCGCGAGCCCTTCTTGATACAGACTCCTAGAGCCTATGAACCTCAAAACAGAGCTAGAAATCATCTCATCTTTTTCTTCTTGCCTCAGCCTATAGGTTGACTGAGGGCAAGGTCTCCTCCTTATCAGACTGGGAGGGATGTTCAGCAATAGGTCGGGATGGTTCTTTTCGTGAACGTTTAGCTTGTTGTACTTGATGGCCGGAGAAGGCCCTTTTTTTACCAATAATAGATTTCTTGAGAGACATATCTGTAAAGAAACAAAGTGTGAGAAACATAGCATACATCAAAAGAAAATGTTACAAAGAAAGTCAAATAAGCGACAGGTTATGCGGTCACATAACCACTATGCGGACCCCAAACCTGTCGCAAAATGCATTCCTGCTGAAAGGAATCAATTATGTGATGGGTTATGCCATCACATATCCATTATGCAGTTCGCACAACCATCACAAAATTGTGCACTAGAAAAGGTCATTACACTATGTGATCGCAAAACCCACCGCAGAGATGGATATGCAATCGCAGACCAGCGGGTTTGCGGTGGCTTTGCGGTCCGCATATCGCTTATGCAATCGCAAAGCCTCCGCATATTGTCATCTTCCTCAAGTCATCTAGGGTTTCATATGCGACAATGATGCGGACCGCAAATTGACTATGCGGTCCGCAAAAGTCATCAGCGTCAAGGGTTTACCTCTACCCTCTACAATGGTGACCCTAATTTCACTACCCAGCAAGCCCAGACTTAACCAATTATTCAAGAACTCCCCCCCCCCCATTACGAGCAAATAACAAAAAGAACGAGGAGGAAGGAAGAATAAACACAAAAGAGAACTACTAAAACATGATAACCCACAACAAAATTAAAACTAACAATTCACAGAGATGAAGTTGGGAAGGAATAACATACCAGAACTGGATGAACGAGAAACAATCAAGGAGATGAATTCAACAATTGTAATCTTTGTTCACTCTTTCAATTTCAAGCTAGCTGTTTTCCCTTTTTTTTTGGTTTTGTTTTGTGTAAGTATAAGTGTTTCTGTTTGAATGCTGGTGTGCATATGATGAGATTGTGCAAAGTGGGTAGGGATACTTACCAGTGAAAAATGTGGTGGGTAAGTTTACCGCATAACATATTGTGCGACCGCATAAGTATTATGCGACCGAATAAGTATTATGCGGTGATTTCAACTCAGGTTGCTCAACTTCCACAATGCGGTGCACTTGTGCGATCGCATAACTAGTATGCGGTCCGCAAAGTGCACGTCCTCGCCGCATTTCAGCCAGCAACTTTTGCTAAAAAAACTGCCCCGGTTTGCGACCACTATGCGGTCCGCATAGTCAAAATACGACCGCATATGTCTAGCAAACATCCCATGGTGAGTTTTCTTCCCTTTTACTTGAAATTTTACCCTGTTTTATGACCTTTTTGAATCACATGCACTCCAACACACACTTCAAATTGCTCAACTTAATCCGTCTAAGAAAAGTTAAAATTTAAAGGGTAAACAAATAAAAAAAAATGTTACCACACATGGTGTTGCTCCCATGAAGCGCTTGATTTAACGTCGCGGCACGGCGAAGTTGGCCTTTCTTTGGGTTCATTCATTGGTCGGTCATGGAACATATTTGAGAGCCAACTATTCCACGAAGTGCTTTTCTCCATCTGTGCCCAAGTAGTGCTTGACTCGCTGGCCATTGACTTTGAATGTTCGAAGCCCATCCTCCGATTTTAGTTCCACAGCTCCAAAAGGGGATACATCTACCACCTTGAACGGGCCGGACCACTTTGATTTGAGCTTGCTTGAAAACAATTTGAGCCTTGAGTTTAAGAGAAAACCAAGTCACCCGACTTGAACTCCCTTTTCAAGATCTTTTTATCGTGTACGAACTTCATCCTTTCTTTGTACATAACTGCACTTTGATATGGATGGAAGTGGAATTCCTCCATTTGATTGAGTTGTGTTAAGCTCAAATGTACAGCTTCAGCCCAGTCCAAGTTCAACCTTTTTAAAGCCCACATGGCTTTGTGCTCCAGTTCTACGGGTAGATGACAAGCCTTGCCAAAGACTAACCGGTAAGGAGAAGTGCCAATAGGGGTTTTGTACGCCGTGCGGTATGCCCACAATGCGTCATCGAGCTTCCTTGACCAGTCGGTCATGTTAGCATTAACAATATTTGCTAGAATATTCTTTATCTCCCGGTTAAAAACTTCAACTTGGCCACTTTATTGGGGATGATAAGGTGTGGCCACCTTATGCTTGACGCCATATTTCTCTAGTAGCCCCGTGAAAGTCTTGTTATAGAAGTGAGACCCACCATCACTAAGAATGGCCCTAGGAGAGCCAAATCGCGTGAATGTGTTTTTCTTTAGGAATGCGGTCACACTCCTTGCCTCATTGTTTAGTAAGACAATTGCTTCAACCCATATGGACACATAATCTACAACCACCAAGATGTATGTCATACCACATGAGCTTACAAAGGGGCCCATAAAGTCAATTCCCCACACATCAAAGCTCTCAACCTCCATCACAAATTGCATTGGCATTTCATGCCTCTAAGAGATTGATCCCTGCCTCTGACATTGGTCACAAGCCTTGACCATTTGATTGGCATCATGATAAATCGACGGCCAATAATAGCCACATTCAAGTACCTTTGCCGCAGTTCCATTACCCCTATGATGACCCCCTAACAGGTGAGTCATGGCATGCCTTTAGAATTGGCATCATTTCCTCTTCTGGAGCACACCTCCTAATGATTTTATCAGCAAAAATGCGGAACAATAATTGTTCTTCCCAATAATATTTCCGACACTCTCTAAAAAACTTCTTCTTTTGGTAAGCTTCCAGTCCATCCGGAATGAGGTCACTAACCAAGTAATTAGCAATATCGGCATACCACGGAGTAGATGAAGAAGACAATGCCAAAATATGTTCATCAGGGAAGGCATCATTGATATCAAGATTTTCCTTTGGTCACCCATCTTATTCAAGCCTAGAGAGATGATCCGCCAGTTTGTTTTCTGTGCGTTTTCGGTCCTTGACCTCAAAGCCAACTCTTGAAATAAGAGGACCCACCGGATTAACCTTGGTTTGGCATCTTTCTTCCAAGAGATAGCGAAGAGCGTACACCACCTTAGACCCCATCAAATAAGCTTGGAATTTTTCAAAGGCATATACAATGGAAAGGAGCTCTTGCTCTGTCACAATATAGTTCACTTGTGCACCATTGAGTGTCTTTCTTGCATAATAAATGGGATGGAGAATCTTTTTATGTCGTTGACCCAGAACTGCTCCAATAGCTACACCACTGGGGTCACACATGAGCTCGAATGGAAGAGAGCAATCCAGTGTGACAATAATGGGTGTCGTGGTGTGCTTTTATTTTAGCTCCTCAAATGCCTTAAGGCACTTTTCATCAAACACAAACTTGGCGTCTTCAAGGAGCTTCCACATAGGATTTTCAATTTTGGAGAAGTCCTTGTTAAAACGTCGATAAAATCCGGCATGCCCTAGAAATCTTCGGACACCTTTTAATGATGTTTTTGGAGGAAGTTTGGAGATTATTTTAATTTTTGCTCGATCTACCTCTACGCCATGTTTTGAAATTCTGTGCCCCAATTTCGTCAACCGTGAAGTGGCATTTCTCCCAGTTAATCACAAGGTTGGTCTCCTCACATCTCTTGAGAACTTGTCTAAGATTGTCAAGACCATGCTCAAAAGAATCACCTACCACCAAAAAGTCATCCATGAAAATCGATAGGAAATCCTCCACCATGTCTGAGAAGATGGACATCATGCATATTTGAAAGGTAGCCGGAGCGTTGCAGAAGCCAAACAGCATCCGGCTAAAGCCTAGAGAGATGATCCGCCACTTGGTTTTCTGTGCGTTTTCGATCTTGACCTCAAAGTCAAATTATTGAAATAAGAGGACCCACAAGATTAACCTTGGTTTGGCATCTTTCTTCGCCATGAGATAGCCAAGAGCGGCATGATCGGTGTAGACCACCACCTTTGACCCCAACAAATAAGCTCAGAATTTTTCAAAGGCATATACTATGGAAAGAAGCTCTTGATATGTTACACTATAGTTCACTTGTGCACCATTGAGTGTCTTTCTTGCATAATAAATGGGATGAGAATCTATTTATGTCGTTGACCCAGAACTCCTCCAATAGCTACACCACTGGGGTCACACATGAGCTCAAATGGAAGAGAGCAATCCAGTGTGACAATAATGGGTGTCGTGGTGAGCTTTTCTTTTAGCTCCTCAAATGCCTTAAGGCACTTTTCATCAAACACAAACTTGGCGTCTTTTTCAAGGAGCTTCCACATAGGATTTTATATTTTGGAGAAGTCCTTGTTAAAACGTCGATAAAATCCGGCATGCCCTAAAAATCTTCGGACACCTTTTATCGATGTTTTTGGAGGAAGTTTCGAGATTATTTTAATTTTTGCTCGATCTACCTCTACGCCATGTTTTGAAATTCTGTGCCCCAAGTTCGTCAACCGTGAAGTTGTATTTCTCCCAGTTAATCACAAGGTTGGTCTCCTCATATCTCTTCAGCACTTGTCTAAGATTGTAAGACAATGCTCAAAAGAATCACCTACCACCAAAAAGTCATCCATGAAAACCGCTAGGAAATCCTCCATCATGTCTGAGAAGATGGACATCATGCATATTTGAAAGGTAGCTGGAGCGTTGCAGAAGCTAAACAGCATCCGGCTAAAGCCTAGAGAGATGATCCGCCACTTGGTTTTCTGTGTGTTTTCGATCTTGACCTCAAAGTCAAATTATTGAAATAAGAGGACCCACCAGATTAACCTTGGTTTGGCATCTTTCTTCTCCATGAGATAGCCAAGAGCGGCATGATCGGTGTATACCACCACCTTTGACCCCAACAAAGAAGCTCAAAATTTTTCAAAGGCATATACAATGGAAAGAAGCTCTTGATATGTCACAGTATAGTTCACTTGTGCACCATTGAGTGTCTTTCTTGCATAATAAATAGGATGGAGAATCTTGTTATGTCGTTGACCAGAACTGCTCCAATAGCTACACCACTGGCGTTACACATGAGCTCGAATGGAAGAGAGCAATCCAGTGTGACAATAATGGGTGTCGTGGTGAACTTCTTTTTTAGCTCCTCAAATGCCTTAAGGCACTTTTCATCAAACACAAACTTGGCGTATTTTTCAAGGAGCTTCCACATAGGATTTGCAATTTTGGAGAATTCCTTGTTAAAACGTTGATAAAATCCAGCATGCCCTTAAAATCTTCGGACACCTTTTATCGATGTTGGTGGAGGAAGTTTGGAGTTGATTTTAATTTTTGCTCAATCAACCTCTATGCCATGTTTTGAAATTTCGTGCCCCAAGACAATGCCTTCGTCCACCATGAAGTGGCATTTCTCCCAGTTAAGCACAAGGTTGGTCTCCTCACATCTCTTGAGAACTTGTCTAAGATTGTCAAGAAAATGCTCTAAACAACCACCTACCACCGAAAATTCATCCATGAAAACCTCTAGGAAATCCTCCACCATGTCTGAGAAGATGGACGTCATGCATCTTTGAAAGGTAGCCGGAGCGTTGCATAAACCAAACGGCATCCGGCTAAAGGCGAAAGTTCCACAAGGGCAAGTGAATGTTGTCTTTTCTTGGTCCTCCAATGCTATATTGATTTGGTTATAACCGGAATACCTATCAAGGAATCAATAGAATGATCTTCTCTCTAGCCGATCAAGAATTTGATCAATAAAACTCATAGGGAAATGGTCTTTGCACATGGAGCTGTTGAGCTTCCGATAGTCCATGCATACTCTCTACCCGGTGACCGTCCATGTCAGAATAAGCTCATTCTTATCATTGTAAATTACTGTCATGCCTCCCTTCTTTGGCACACATTGCACCGTACTCACCCACGGACTATCCGTAATGGGGTAGACAACCCTGACATCTAACCACTTTATTATATCTTTCTTCACCACCTATTGCATCGATGGATTCAATCTCCTTTGGTGTTCAAGACTCGACTTGCTCCCTTCCTCCAATTGGATTTTATGCTCACAAATTCCGGCGGGAATCCCTCGGATGTCCGCTATTGTCCATCTAATTTCTTGTCACATTCAACAATTTACCTGTCTGCACATCATCTAACAAAGAGGAAGCGATTACTGGTAAAGTATCATTAGAGCCAAGAAACTTATACCTCAAATGTGATGGAAGTGGCTTGAGCTCAAGTTGCGGTGGCTCAATGATGGAAGGCTTTGTGGGAGGAGTGGATCTATTCTCTAAGTCAAGAGAGAGCTTCTTCGGTGCATAAGTGTAGGACCCATGCCCTTCTAATGCATTCGCTGCTTCTACATACCCCTCCATGTGTTCACCATCAAAATTTACCACGATTGCCGCCAAGGCCTCACCAAGGCACTCTTCCTCCATCTTCATGTAACTAGCATCCTCGACCTCATCAACAACATCTATTGCCGAGATCCCTTCATATGCATTCGGCAACTTCAAACCTTTACGAGCTTGGAAAGTGACTTCCTCATCATTCACTCGGAATTTGATTTCATTTTGTTCCAAGTCCATCAAAGCTCTTCTCGTGGCAAGGAATGGTATTCCCAATTTGATAGGAATTTCCTTGTCAACCTCACAATCAAGAATAACAAAGTCAGCCGGGAAAAGGAACTTCCCCACTTTCACTAAGACATTGTCAACAATACCCACGGGTCTCTTAATTGAACGGTCGGCCATTTGCAATCTCATATTTGTAGGTCTCGACAACCCCAATCCTGCTTGCTTGTAAATGGAAAGAGGCATCAAATTTATGCTAGCACCATTATCACAAAGAGCCTTTGCAAAATCTCTCAACCCGATAGTACATGGGATGGTGAATGCTCCCAAGTCTTCCTTCTTCTCAATGGTTGTCGTGGCAATAACAGAGCTAACTCGGTCAGTTATACTCACCACTTCATTCTTGGTCGATCTCTTCTTGGTCATCAAGTCCTTTAAGTATTTGTCAAATCCCGACATCTCTTGGAAATCCTCCAAGAAAGGGATTTTTACCGACAATTGCTTCAAATTATCATAAAACTTCTCAAACTTGCCATCATATACCCTTCTTGCAAGCCTTTTAGGGAATGGAGGAGTAGGTCGAGGAATCGGTGGAGGAGCTTTGGGGGTCTCTTTTACCTTTTCCTTAACCTCTTCATGCTTTGTTTTTTGGATTTTCACCTCTTGGGAGGGCTTCTCACTTTCAACAACAACCAGCACTTCAACTTGTGCCTCAACTTCTTGCTCAAGATCATCTACCTCTGCTACTTGTTCACTTTTATCTTCAAGGACTTTCCTGCTTCTAGTAGTAATAGCCATGAAATGAGAAGATGGACCGCTCACATTCCCCTTTGGGTTGGCAATTGTATCACTTGGAAGAGTACCTTTGAGCTTGGGATTTTTTTCTATTGACAAGTCTCGCATTTGCATCTCAAGATTTTGTATATAGGCGGTATGTGACCCCAGGATTTCGGACATGTTCCTTATTATAACATCACCTCTCTCTGTTTTTTGCAAGATATTCTCAAGCATCCTTTCCAACTTGGATTCATTTGAAGGAACCTCCTTGTAATATTGCCCCTTCGGTGGAACATAGGGGTTGGATCTCCGGTTGGCATAATTGCTATTGTTGTTGTTCCAATTACCTTGACTCGACCCACCTTGGTCATTGCACCAATGTTGTTGGCTTACCGTTGCGCGTTTTGCCTCCATTGATTTTGTTGGCGATAACCTTCTTGAGAATTATGAACATAGTTGGCTTAATCAAACTCTTGATTTCTCGCCGGTTGCATGTCTTCCACAACATTTACCTTCTTCCTTTGACTCGTCGTGAACATCTTTCTCAACACATCAATATTTTTGGCAAGACTGGAAATCAATTGGTCTCTCTCTTGATTTAATTTGATCATGTTGGTAAGATAGGGAGTACCATAGGAAATTCCAGCACTAGCATCCTCAAAATGCCTTGCTTGAGTGTGTTTGGCCATTTTATCAAGAATTTGTGTAATCCGGGTGAATGATTTGTCCATGAATGATCCGTCAACATTGTTTTTTTCTATGGACTGGGACAATGGATCAAAACCAATGTAGAACTTCTCAAGTCCACCGCATCTTCGGAACCCTAGGTTCTAGGAAGTTGTCGCATTCAGGTTATGCGGTCCGCATTGTTTATATGCGACCACATAGTGTCATTGCATTTATGATCTCAACCACTTCTACATGAGGTTTGCGATCCATTATGCGGCCTGCAAACCTGTTATGCTGTCGCATAATGGACCGCATTTCTTCACTTGGATTTGGCCAAACTAACCGTTGGACTTTGCGGTTCCCCTGAGCATTATGCGGTCCTCATGTTGGATTTGCGATCTGCATTTTGAACTCTGCGGTCGCATTTTGCCTGTTTCTTTTCCTTTTGCTACTTTTTGATTCCATTTCCATGTTTTTGGGTCCTCAAGCTTCATGCACTGCACGACATCAAAATTACATAAGTATAAAAGACAATTGCATTTAAAATGAGCTAAAATCTAAGCAATTGGTATTAAATGTGCCAAAATTCTCTGCCACATTAGTGTGTACACAGACCTTACCCCTGCCTTGTAAGAGTGGAGAGGTTGATTCCAATAAACCGTCGGCTCAGGGAAGTGTAAGCACCACATCAATGAATAGAAAAAAAGGTTAAGAAAATATAAAAGTCTAAAGAACATAAAGGAACATGATTAAAATGGAGTCTTGTATTCTCCCATCCAAAAATAGTAAGCAAATGCATTAAATATAAAACAGAGAAAATGGTATAAAATAACCCAACATAATTTAAATAGAAGAAAATGACTCTACAAAGATTTCTCGTGTTATCACATAAAAATCTCCTGTTAAAGCCTTAAACAACAGATAAGGTGGATGCATTACCCGATTAGATTACCAATAGCCTTAATAATAGATCCAAAATCCGAAATATTGATCTAATCCAAACTTTAAAATCCGATCCGATATTAATTCGGATCAGATTTGTATATCCGAAATGTACTAAATCCTATCCGATCCGGTCCATGCACAACTCTAGTTCCAAATTCTTTGTTAAGCTGACAAATTTCTTGTACAAATGAGTGTAGATATGAAGTCATCCATTGCTTTAACAGAAGAACCCTTAAAGTTCCCCTCTTCTTTAACAACTTCTCTAATAGAAATCCCAATCTTATTAGCCTTTTCGTTCATTTCTTTCTGTTTTCCACTTGTACTCAAAACAATATATGTCACTTTCTTCACATCCTCTTTTTCAATTACACTTGGAACCCCTTTAGTTAACTCAATACAAAACCCCATTTTGTTCCATTAACATCTTTAAATTAAATGCTTGTTCACCGACCAAAAGCCAACTAATTAAAGGCACCCCTTGACTTAAATTTTCCAAAACCGAATTCCATCCACAATGAGTAAAAAATACACCCGTCCAACCGTGACACAAGATTTTCAATTGGGGTGCCCAAGATTTCACTATTAAAATGTGATGACCCAAAAGGTAAATTAGCAAAACTGTGTAAATTAGCAAAAAATGTATTTTGAGGCGCCGAAAGCCTCTGTTAATCTCACCTCGATGTACGTGCACATCCCGAGTGCGTAGCCGGAAAGTCTATATGAGAAAATGTGTTGAACAGTTGAATTTATGATAATTAATGGAATAAAATCGACTTTGGCCTATAGACTTGCCTTGCCACCTAGTCAATCAGTCGTGCATCTGGTATTTCACGTGTCTATGCTCCAGAGGTATATTGTGGACCCATCTCATGTACTTGACTTCAGTGGTGTCCAGTTGGACAAGGATTTGTCTTATGAGGAGGAGCTGGTAGCCATATTAGATTGACAAGTGCGACAGTTGAGATTGAAAAGTTATGCTTCGGTTCGTGTTCAGTGGAGAGGTCAGCATGTTGAGGCAGTAACTTAGGATTCCTAGCCCGATATGCGGAGCCGTTATCTCCACCTTTTCCCCGATTCAGGTACTTTTCTATGTCCGTTCGAGGATGAATGGTTGTTTTAGAGGTGGAGATTGTGATGACCCAAAATGTCATCTTGTGTAATTTAGCAAAAACTATATTCCGAGGCCCCTAAAGCCTCCGTTAATGTTACCTCAAAGTGCGTGCCTAGCCCGAGCGCGTAGCCGGGAAGTCTATATGTGGAAATGTATTGAACAGTTGAATTTATGATAATTAATAGAATAAAGTCGACTTTGGTCAATATTTTTTGTAAACGGACCCGGACATGTGATTTGACAGTCCCAAAGGGTCCGTAGGAAAATATGGGACCTGGTCGTATGCCCGGAATCAAATTCCGAAGTCCCAAGCCCGAGAAATAAATTTTTAAAGAAAATTATTTTCTGAAAATAGAAAAGACATTTGAAAATGAATTTTGATGTGAAATTTGTGTTACCGAGTCCGTATTATGGTTCCGGAGCCCGAAACAGGTTCAATATGTGTCATATGAATTATCTGTAAAATTTGGAAAGAAACGGACTTGTTTAGATGTGTTTCGGATCAAAATTGGAGAATTTAGAAGTTTATGAAGTTTCAGAAAATTCTATGGATTTTTGAGTTTAATTCATTATTTTTGATGTTATTTTAGTGTTTTGGATACACGAATAAGTTTGTAGTATAATTTTGAAGTCGTGTGTATATTTTGTCTTGAGCCCCAAGGACTCGGGTGAGTTCCGGGTAGGTGTTGGGGTGCAAAAGAGTTGGAAAATCTGGTGTTTTAGGCTGTATATGGTGTCCAGTAGTACGAACGCGGAGCCTTAGGGTTTAGCTCTACGCGATCACACCCCTATGTCCGCGATCGCGTAAGTCTCTTCTGGTTCTCTGTGATCGCAATCCTTTATTGCGATCGCGTAAGTCTGAAACCAGTACTCTCCGCGATCGCGACTCCCTTTCCGCGATCACGTAGAGTAAATTCGACCAGTGATTTTTAAGGTTCAAAAATAGAATAGTTATGGGATTAAACCCATTTTTTCCCAAACTTCTTCTTCTCCACTCTTCTTGGGAGATTCTTGGGAGACCTTTCCTCCATAACTTCATAGGTAAGTGTTCTTAACTCCGGTTCTTTCATCTTCATCCACTATTATTAGAATCTAGGTCTAAAATCATGGGTTAAAAGGTAGAAATTGGGGGTTTCGAGTAGAGTTAGGGGTTTTGGGATTTTGGGGAATTCAACCTCGTCTAGGGGTCGGATTTCAAGACAAATTGTATATTCGGGTTCGTGGGCGAATGGGTTATCGGGTTTTGGTTCGAACCTCGTGTTTGGACCAAGCGGGCCCGTGGTCGAATTTTGGTATTTTTGGAAGAATGATGGGAAATGGGTATTTAGGCTTTGGGATTGAATTATTGAGTCATTGTTGATATTGTTGAGTCTATTATGTCTAGATATTATCGTTTCGGAGTTGGATTCGAGAGGGAAAGCAGTGCTAGAGGCTTGATTGGATTCTGGGAATAGAGGTAAGTGTTTAGCCTAACCCTAGCTCGAGGGAATAGGTGTTGAGTCATATGTGTTATGTGTTATTATCATGTTCAATTTATAGGTGAGGTGACGAGTACCTATACCTTGTTGTCAAGCATGCCCATGAGTCATATCTTATGGTATATGTGTTTTTCTTCATTATCCACTATGTTATGAAGTAGCTTCTATTTTGGAGATTATTCAATTGTTGGAAATACTTGGTTGGATTGTTTATTAGTTGTTCGGTTGAGGATTATTTTGGCTATGTTGTATGTTCAGTGAGATTGGTTATAGGTGGGTCCCTTGCCGGGATGGTGATATTTCTGTTATTGTTCCCTTGTCGGGATGTTGTAAATTATGTTTTTAATTGTGGTTTTTCCTTTCCAAATTGTTGTTTTGATTATTGTTGGGTAAGGAAGAGTGTAAAGCACGAAGGGTGATGTCGTGCCATGATTTATAGTAAAAGCACGAAGGTTAATGTCGTGCCGATAGTGTGAGGTAAAAGCACGAAGGGTGATGCCGTGCACTTGTCTTGGTGAGAATGAGAGTAAATCATGGAGAGTGATGTCGTGCACTTGTTTTGGTGAGTATGAGTGTAAAGCACGAAGGGTGATGTCGTGCACTTGTTTTGGTGAGAACGCGAGTAAAGCACGAAGGGTGATGCCGTGCACTTTTTTATTCCCTGATGTTTTTCTGATATTAGACGGTTGCCATGTTCTGGTACTCAATAAGGTTTTTTCCCCTTTGTACCCTGGCATGTTCTTCCCGTATTTGTTCTTAACTGCTTACTTCCTGCCGTTATTTCTATGGTATATTATTGAATTGCACAGGTGTTTATTATTTGTCATGTCCTAGGCTCGTCATTACTTTGCCGAGGTTAGGCTCGGCACTTACACAGTACATGGGGTCGGTTGTACTGATGCTACACCTGCACTTATTTATGTTGTGCAGATTACAGTACCGGACCAGATGGACATTGATCGAGGGAGGGTCCTTCAGTCCACAGGCGACACTAAGGTAGCCTTGCAGGCGTCCGTAGGCCTTGGCGTGACCTCCTATCTTATCCCTTTTTATTTTTGCCTTCTCTTGTACTTCCAAGACAGTTGTATTTTTTTGTTCAGACTTTGTTTTTAGCAAAAATCTTAGACTGTTCGTGAGTTTGTGACACCAGTCTTGGGGGTATGTTTAAGGAAATTTTTGTACAAATTATAATCTAAGGTGTTGAATTTCTTACCTTCCTCTTTCTCATATCTATTTGTTGTTATATGTCACTTTTAAAAATGCTAGACATAAAGGAATAAATCGGAATAACTAGTAACGTTGGCTTGTCTAGTGAGTTCAATGCTAGACACCATCATGGCCTGAAGGTGGGATTTCGGGTCGTGACAAGTTGGTATTAGAGACCTAGGTTGCTTAGGTCTCACAATTCACGGACAAACTTGTGGAGTCTGAGGGATCGGTACTGAGATGTCTGTACTTATCTCCCAGAGGCAGCAAGGTTAGGAATACCTTCACATTTCTTCTTCTCTGTCGTGCGGTTTGTATTCTAAACGCTAACTGATTTCCGATTATATTCTCTCGCAGATGGCGAGAACGCGTGCTTCCTCATCTTCTGATCAGCAGCCCGATCCTCCTGTTGCAGCTCCTACGAGGGGCCGAGGCTGAGGCTGTGCTAGGGGCCGAGGAAGAGCTAGGGCTCAGCCCAGAGCAGCACCACCAGCGCAGGACCCACAGGCAGACTTTGCCGGTGAGGTCCCTGCTCAGGAAGTTCCAGTTGGACCAACTAAGGTCCCGGAGGGGTTCATTGCCACCCCGGTTCTTCAGGACGCTCTGGTCCGTTTAGTGGGCCTTATGGAGAGTGTGGCTCAGGCTGGGATTCTTCCTACTTTTACCCGCACACCAGAGCAGCTAGCTCCTAAGTTCTAGACTCCAGCACCTCAGGCAGCTAGAGCAGCTCAGCCGGGTTTTGTGGCGCAGGCAGTTGAGGGGGCAGCCATTTCTGCCGATGCTTTCTGGAGGTTGGATCGTTTCACCAAGCTATTTGCTACTACATTTACCGGTGCATCATCAAAGGATCCCCAGGATTTCTTGGACATATGCTATGAGGTTTTTCGAAACATGGGCATTGTGGAGTCCAATGGAGTTGATTTTGCTACATTCCGTCTTTCTGGTACCGCCAAGAGTTGGTGGAGGGACTATTGCTTGACTAGGCCAGCTGGGTCTGCACCATTGACTTGGGCTCAGTTCTCCAAGTTATTCATGGAGAAGTTACTACCAGTTACTTAGAGGGGGGTTCTTCGGAGGCAGCTTGAGCACCTCTTGCAGGGATCTATGACTGTTACACAGTATGAGACCAGGTTCATTACTTTGGCAAGACATGCTATCATGATACTCCCACTGATCGTGAGAGGGTGTGGAGGTTTATTAAGGGTCTAGATCAGCCTATTAGACTCCAGATGGCTAGAGAGACAGGTACTGATATTTCATTCCAAGAGGCGGCCAATGTGGCCTGGCGTATTGAGATTGTCTTATCACAGGGCAGATGTCAGGGGTCTGACAAGAGACCTCGCTGTTCCGGTCATTTTAGTGGTGCCTCATCTGGAGGTGGAGATTCTTTTGGTAGAGGTCATCCTCATAGGCTATTCTAGTAGGCGCTTCGGGTATCCCACATTGCACCATCAACTCCTATCAGTGCACCGCCGCTTCAAAGCTTTTAGGGTGGTTATTCTGGTCGACAAGGATAGTTTCAGGGCTAGCAGCCTCAGCAGCAGAGGGCTTGTTACTCTTGTGGTTATCCAGGGCACATTTCTAGGTATTGCCCCCGAGCTTTTAGTAGTTCTCAGCATCAAGGTTCTCGTGCTGTGATTCCCGCACCTGGTGCACCCCCACCCTCTCAGCTAGCTAGGGGTGGAGGTCGAGGTGCCAGAGGTGGAGGTCAGACTCATAGAGGTGGAGGACAGGCCACGAGAGGTAGAGGTCAGCCCACAGTAGGTCGACCCAGATATGTTCAGATCGGAGGGGCTCCGCCCCGGTGCTATGCCATTGCTGCCAGGCCTGAGGCTGAGGCCTCTGATGCAGTTATTACAGTTATGGTTTTAGTTTTCAGCAGAGATGCTTCGGTTTTATTTTATCCGGGATCTACTTTCTTCTATGTGTCTTCATATTTTTCCCCTAATTTGAGTATGCCCCGTGTTCCCTTGAGTACTGTTGTGCATTTGTCTACACCAGTGGGTGGTTCTATAGTGGTAGATCGAGTCTACCGTGCTTGCTTAGTAGTCATTGGTGGTCCGGAGACTCAGGTTGATCTTTTGCTTCTTGATATGGTTGACTTCGATGTTATATTGGTGATGGATTGGTTATCCCCCTATTATGCTATCCTGGACTGTCATGCTAAGATAGGGACCTTGGCTTTGCCAGGGGTACCTCGTTTGGAGGGGAGAGGGACTCCTAGTCATTCTTCTGGTAGAGTTATTTCTTATATGAAGGCTCGGCGCATGGTCAAGAAGGGTGTTTGGCCCATCTTGCCTATGTTCGTGATTCTAGCGCCGAAGTCCCTTCCCAGGAGTCTGTGCCCGTGGTTCGTGAGTTTCCAGAGGTATTCCCTGCTGACCTGCCGAGTATGCCACCCAACAGGGATATTGATTTTTGTATTGAGTTAGCTCAGGGCACCTAGCCTATTTCTACTCCGCCGTATCATATGGCCCCGCCAGAGTTGAAGGAGTTGAAAGATCAGTTGCAGTATTTGTTGGATAAAGGATTCATTAGGCCTAGTGTTTCTCCATAGGGTGCTCAAGAAGAAGGATGGCTCGATGAGGATGTGTATTGACTACCGGCAGTTGAATAAGGCTACTATAAGAACAAGTATCCTTTTCCGAGGATTGATTATCTATTTGACCAGCTTTAGGGTGCTTCAGTGTTTCCCAAGATTGACTTGAGATCAGGTTACCATCAACTGAGGATTAGGGCGCCTGATGTCCCTAGGACAGCCTTTCGCACTCGTTATGGGCATTATGAGTTCTTGGTGATATCATTTGGGCTAACCAATGCCCCCGCTGCCTTTATGGAGTTGATGCACAGAGTGTTCAGGCCTTATTTGGAATGATTTGTGATTTTTCATTGATGATATATTGATATACTCTCGCAGCTGAGAGGAGCATGAGCAGCACCTTAGAGTCAGCCTCCAGATTCTGAGGGATAGTCAGTTGTATGCCAAATTCTCCAAGTGTGAGTTTTGTTGAGTTCAGTTGTATTTCTAGGCCATGTGGTATCGTCAGAGGGTGTTCAGGTGGATCCCAAGAAGATTTCAGCAGTCAGATATTGGCCTAGACCTACCTCAGCTACAGAGATCCAAAGTTTCTTGGGCTTAGCAGGTTATTATCGCCGGTTTGTGGAGGGATTTTCATCCATTGCAGCCCTGATGACCAGTGACTCAGAAGAGTGCCCAGTTCAGGTGGTGTGATGAGTGTGAGGCGAGCTTTCAGAAGCTCAAGACAACATTGACCACGACACCGGTGTTAGTTTTTCACGTAGGTTCAGGATCGTATACCGTGTATTGTGATGCTTCACGGGTTGGGCTTGGCGCAGTGTTAATGCAGGATGGAAAGGTTATAGCCTATGCTTCTCGACAATTGAAGGTTCATGAGAAGATCTATCCAGTTCATGACTTGGAGTTAGCAGCTATTGTACATGCATTGAAGATTTGGAGGCATTATTTGTATGGTGTGCCATGTGAGGTGTTCACGGATCATAAGAGCTTGCAGTATCTATTTAAACGGAAGGAGTTGAACATGAGGTAGAGGAGATGGTTAGAGTTTCTGACGGATTATAATATTACCATTCTTTATCATCCGGGGAAGGCCAATGTGGTGGCTGATGCTTTGAGCCGGAAGTCAGCCAGTATGGGTAGTCTTGCCTATTAATTAGTCGGAGAGCGACCTCTTGTCTTGGATTTTCAAGCTTTAGCCAAACGATTTGTGATATTGGAGGTTTCTGAGACTGGCAGTGTTTTGGCCCACACTGTGGCCCGTTCTTCATTGTATGACCGTATTCGGGACAGGTAGTCTGATGATCGTCATTTATGTGTTCTTAGAGATAGAGTCATCCACGGAGATGCCAAACAGGTTACGGTTGTTGTTGAGGGAGTTTTGAGGATGCAGGGTCGGGGTTGTGTACCTGATGTGGATGGTATTCGTGAGTTGATACTTCAGGAGGCCCATAGTTCCCGGTATTCTATTCATCCTGGCGCCGCGAAGATGTACCAGGACTTGCGGCATCACTATTTGTGGCGGATTATGAAGAAGGATATTGTAGCTTATGTAGCTCGGTGTTTGAACTGCCAGCAGGTTAAGTACGAGCACTAGAGACCCGGTGGATTGAGGCAGCAGATTCAGCTTCCCGGGTGGAAGTGGGAGCGTATCACCATGGACTTTGTAGTTGGACTCCCACGGACTCAGAGGATGTTTGGTGCAGTATGGGTAGTTGTGGATAGGCTGACCAAGTCAGCGCACTTCATTCCAGTATCAGTTTCGTATTCAACAGAGAAGTTGGCAAGGATCTATATGAGAGAGATTGTTAGAATGCATGGTGTGCCTATATCCATATCAGACCGAGCCACTCAGTTTACCTCCCATTTCTGGAGAGTATTTCAGCGAGAGTTGGGCACCCAGATTGATTTGAGCACAACATTTCTTCCTCAGACGGACAGGCAGTCCGAGCGAACTATTCAGATTTTGGAGGATATGTTGCGAGCTTGTGTTATTGACTTTGGAGGTCCATGGGACCAGTTCTTGCCTTTAGCTGAGTTTGCCTACAACAAAAACTATCACTAGAGCATTCAGATGGCTCTGTATGAGGCGCTATATGGTAGACAGTGTCAGTCTCCAGTCAGATGGTTTGAGCCTGGAGAGGCTATATTGTTGGGTTCTGAGTTAGTCCAGGATGCCATGGACAAGGTGAAGATCATTCAGGATACACTTCGTACAGCTCAGTCCAGGAAAAAGAGTTATGCGGATCGCAGAGTTTGAGATTTGGCATTTATGATAGGCGACCGGGTATTTCTTCGGTTGTCGCCCATGAAAGATGTGATGAGATTCGGAAAGAAGGGCAAGTTGAGATTCTGGACAGGGTAGGAGAGGTGGCCTATAGACTTGCCTTGCCACCTAGTCTGTCAGTCGTGCATCCGGTATTTCACGTGTCTATGCTCCGGAGGTATATTGCGGACCCATCTCATGTACTTGACTTCAGTGGTGTCCAATTGGAAAAGGATTTGTCTTATGAGGAGGAGTTGGTAGCCATATTAGATCGGCAGGTGCGACAGTTGAGATCGAAGAGTTATCCTTCGGTTCATGTTTAGTGTAAAGGTCAGCCTGTTGAGGCAGCTACTTAGGATTCCGAGCCCGATATGCGGAGCCGTTATCCCCACCTTTTCCCCGATTCAGTTACTTTTCTATGTCCGTTCGAGGACAAACAATTGTTATAAAGGTCATCTTGTGTAATTTAGCAAAAACTATGTTCCAAGGCGCCTAAAGACTCCATTAATCTAACCTCGATGTGTGTGCGTAGCCCGAGCATGTAGCCGGGAAGTCTATATGTGGAAATGTGTTGAACAATTGAATTTATGATAATTAATGGAATAAAGTTGACTTTGGTCAACATTGTTAGTAAACGCACCCGGACCCGTGATTTGACAGTCCCGGAGGGTTCGTAGGAAAATATGGGACCTGGCCGTATGCCCGGAATCGAATTGCGAGGTCCCTAGCCCGAGAAATGAATTTTTTAAAGAAAATTGTTTTCTGAAAATAAGAAAGACTTTTGAAAATGAACTTTAATGTGAAATCTATGTTACCGAGCCCGTATTATGGTTCCGGATCCAGGAACAGGTTCAATATGTTCCATGTGAGTTATCTGTAAAATTTGGAAAGAAACAGACTTGGTTGGACGTGTTTCAGATCAAAATTGGAGAATTTTGAAGTTTATGAAGTTTGAGAAAAGTCTATGGATTTTTTAGTTTAATTCATTGTTTTTGATGTTTTTTTAGTGGTTTGATTACTCGAATAAGTTCGTAGAATAATTTTGAAGTCGTGTGTATATTTGGTTTTGAGCCTCGAGGGCTCGGGTGAGTTCCGGGTAGGTGTCAAGGTGCAAAAGAGTTGGAAAATCTAGTGTTTTAGGTTTTATCTAGTATCCAATCATTTCTTCTCCGCGATCGCGGTGTGTTGCACGCGATCGCGGTGTGCATTTTGGGGAGGGGGTCAATTTTCTCTATGCGATCGCAAATATCTGAGTGCTAACGCGGAGCCTTAGGGTTTAGATCTACGCGATCACACCCCTATGTTCGCGATTGCGTAAGTCTCTTGTGGGGTTGGGGGGCTGGACATCAATTTGTTCTATGCGAACGCGATCTTTCATTAGTGATCGTGTGGGTCCATGTTTTTGTTCTCTACGATCGCAATCCCTTATGTGATCACGTAAGTCTTAAACCAGTACTCTCCGCGATCGCGACTCCCTTTCCGCGATCGCGTAGAGTAAATTCGACCAGTGATTTGTAAGGTTCAAAAACAGAATAGTTACGGGATTAAACCCATTTTTTTCAAACTTCTTCTTCTCCACTCTTCTTGGGCGATTCTTGGGAGACCTTTCCTTCATAAATTCATATGTAAGTGTTCTTAACTCTGTTTCTTTCATCTTCACACTATTATTAGAATCTAGGTCTAAAATCATGGGTTAAAAGGTAGAAATAGGGGTTTTTGGGTAGAGTTAGGGCTTTGGGGATTTTGGGGAGTTCAACCTCATTTAGGGGTCGAATTTCAAGACAAATTGTATATTCGGGTTTGTGGGGGAATGGGTTATCGGGTTTTGGTTCTAACCTCGAGTTTGGACCTAGCGGGCCCGGGGTCGAATTTTAGTATTTTACGAAGAATGATGGGAAATGCATATTTAGGCTTTGGGATTGAATTATTGAGTCATTATTGATATTGGTGAGCCGATTATGTCTAGATACCATCGTTTCGGAGTTGGATTCGAGAGGGAAAGCAGTGCTAGAGGCTTGATTGGATTCTTGGAATCGAGGTAAGTGTTTGGCCTAGCCCTAGCTTGAGGGAATAGGTGTTGAGTCATATGTGCTACGTGTTATTATAATGTTCAATGTACAGGTGAGGTGACGAGTGCCTATACCTTGTTGTCAAGCATGCGTGTGAGTCATATCTTATGGTATATGTGTTTTTCTTCAATATCCACTGTGTTATGAAGTAGCTTCTATTTTGGAGATTATTCAGTTGTTGGAAATACTTGGTTGGGAACATTGTTGATTAGTTTTTCGGTTGAGGATTATTTTGGTTATGTTTTACTTTCAATCAGATTGGTTATAGTTGGGTCCCTTGCCATGATGGTGATATTTCTGTTATTGTTCCCTTGCCGGGATGTTGTAAATTATGTTTTGTATTGTGGTTCTTCCTTGCCAAATTGTTGTTCTGATTATTGTTGGGTAAGGAAGAGTGTAAGCACGAAGGGTGATGTCGTGCCATGATTTATATTAAAAGCACGAAGGTTAATGTGGTGCTGATATTGTGAGGTAAAAGCACGAAGGGTGATGTCGTGCCATGAGATGAGAGAAAATGCACGAAGGATAATGCCATGCCATGCTATTGTGAGGTAAAAGCACGAAGGGTGATGCCGTGCACTTGTCTTGGTGAAAATGAGAGTAAAGCACGAAGGGTGATTCCGTGCACCTGTTTTGGTGAGAATGATAGTAAAGCACGAAGGGTGATGCCATGCACTTGTTTTGTTTAGAACGGGGGTAAAACACGAAGGGTGATGTCGTGCACTTGTTTATTCCCTGTTGTTATTCTGATACTAGACGGTTGCCATGTTCTGTTACTCATAAAGTGTTTTTCCCCTTTGTACCCTGGCATGTTCTTCCCGTATTTGTTCTTAACTACTTACTTCCTGTTGTTATTTCTATTGCGTATTATTGAATTGCACGGGTGTTTATTATTTCTGGTATCCTAGCCTCGTCATTACTTCGCCGAGGTTAGGCTCAGCACTTACTCAGTACATGGGGTCGGTTGTACTGATGCTACACCTGCACTTCTTTATGTTGTGCAGATTACGGTACCAGACCAGGTGGACAGTGATCGAGGGAGTGTCCTTCAGTCCACAGGCGACACTGAGGTAGCCTGCAGGCGTCCGCAGGCCTTGGCGTCACCTCCTATCCCATTCCTTTTTATTTTTGTCTTCTCTTGTACTTCCGAGACAGTTGTATTGTTTTGTTCATACTTTGTTTTTAGCAAAAATCTTAGACTGTTCGTGAATTTGTGGCACCAGCCTTGGAGGTATGTTTAAGAAAATTTTTGTACTAATTATTATCTAAGATGTTGAATTTCTTTCTTTCCGATTTCTCATATGTATTTGTTGTTATATGTCACTTTAAAAAATGCTTAACATCAAAGGAATAAATCGAAATAACTAGTAACGTTGGCTTGTCTAGCTCAATGTTAGACGCCATCACAGCCTGAAGATGGAATTTCGGGTCGTGACATAAACCTTTATTACTCTTTTCCACTCTTTCTTGAAAACCTTGAGGCAACCATTCTGATTTATACTCATCTTTTAAGTCAAATCCAATAGGAGGTCTAACAACCCAAATAAATGGTTTTTCACTATCTTCTAATCCCAAAGCTAATGCCATCATTTGCGTAGTGCTAATTGTGTTTTGTGAACCAAAAAATATGTAAAGAACTGAACTTTTAGGATGTTTATCTAACCCTTCTATGCATTTTTCAGGTGGCAAACCATGATCTTTTCCAATTCTTGATTCCAAGATTTGAACTTATTCAACTCCTTTCTTGATCACACATTCTGGAAGCAAAGGTCCAGTACACCAAATAGGAAGTTTTGTTAAATTCTTGATTGCTTTTATCCCTATAACTTCAATTTCCTCAACACTATTTCATAACAAACCTAAAGAATCCAAACAAGGTGAGAACAAGGATTTCAACACCTTAGACCAAGAATCATTACCATTGGCTAATTTCATAAAAGGATGAAGTTGAGAGACAGAAAAAATTCAAGAATTTTCATCAAATCCTGGCATTTGAAAAACACCATTAATTGCTAATAACTGTGGGAGATTTAGCCATAATGATACATAAGCTGCTGTCCCATAAGCACCAGCTGTAGTAAAACTCACATTAAAAATACCACAAGATTTTGCAACTTCACTAGCAAATCCCATAAATGTATCAGAAATTATACAAAGTGGAGACTTACCATCTTTTTTAATAAACTCTAAAATCAAATTTTTAAATGGATCTTTCAAAGATAATGTAGAATTGAGAATTGTTACCATATCTTTTAAAGGCAAAGCTTCTGTGTTTTCTGTATTTGGTGGTAAACCATGGTCAGAACTATTATAAGGAAGTGAAACAAAAGAAATATTATTTGAATTTTGTATGTTGGAACTAAGATATTTAATATTAAGAGGGGTACTAACTATAGTGATTTTGTAGTTAGTTCTTTCTTGGACTTTATTGGCTAAGGCTAAGAATGGAATCATATGTCCAAGTGCTAGAAATGGAAGCATTACTATATGTTCTTGAGTATCACTCATTTTTCCACAAATTATTGGAAATTTTGAGCTGCTAAAGAATTTATAAAGAAAAATGGTGGAATTTGTTTTAGGACAAGATAAGCTAGAAAGATAGGGATAGGGTGAGAAGAATGGAGAAGAGAAATTGGATTGTATTCATTGTCATCATTCCAACGCTTATATAAATATATATATTGAAATTTGGGAGAACGCCAACCTACTTTCTGGTTTCATTAATAGTGGCCACTATTTAAATGGAGAAATAATTCAAATTTTGGTGAAAAAATTATCTGGTATTTGTATTGGTGAAAAGTAACAAGTATTCGAAATTATGTGTCCCAAATCTAGTGTCACATTCCATTATCGTGTAGATATTTATAAAAGGAGTAAAAAACTTCTGACATATAATATAAGAGAAATATATCAAATGCACTAAAGATACCTACTTATAGCCTGTTTGGCCAAGCTAACCAAGGGCAAAAGTATTATATTTTTCAATAAAGGAGTATTTATTTATTTTTTTTGAAATGTTTGGCCGAACTTTAAAAAAAAGTGCTTTTGAGTAAAAACAGTTTTGGAGAAGCAGAAAAAAATAACTTCTCCTAAAAGTACTTTTTTGAAAAGCATAGCTTACTCAAACACTAATTGCTGCTCAGAAGTACTTTTCAAATTAATTAGTCAAACACAAACCGATTCTCACCAAAAAAACTTTTAAGAAAAAACGCTTCTCAAAATATGCTGATTTTAAAAGTTTGCTAAACTGGCTATTAATATCTTCTAACATTCATATAATTCTAAAAACATGTCATTAAGACAAATTAAGACAGTTATTTCAATATTTTTGATACAACTTAAAATAAAAATAATAATATAACGGAAAAAAATGAATACAAGTTTATACAATATAACCTTGTAAGGTTGGAACATGTGTTTTGTAAGGTTGTAGTTATCGCGTCCCCCTTTTTCTCGCGAAATCGGATTTCAACATTTCTGGGACAACTCCGTCTTTTAGGGATTTGGTAAGGGGTTGGAAGAGTCGCCACCTAACGGATTAAGGTGCGTCAGGGCACCTAGAGAAATTGACTCATAAACTAGTTTGCATCACCAGAGATTGGGTAAGGGCTCAAATTACCTTGAGTGAGAGGTGTAACGCACCTCTCGAGGTCCACAACGGTGGGTCCCGACCGAACATAAAATAAGTGAATCAGTCTAAAAAGGGAGGAAAATAATTTGGACAATACAAGTTGCTTTAAACAGTATTAAAGGGGGTTCTAGGTTTTTTAGCCTATAGGATCATTCCATGCAATATTTTGTAACTTCCCCAAGTTGGGTGTTACTCATAGCATTAGCACACGGGCTATCATCTCCTTACTACCCAATTACTATCTTTCAGTTGTTATTAATCATTCTAATAGCATCTAACTCGTTCCTTATGCGTGCGCTACCCGTCCCTTACCTATGGCCCTGGAGGTGTTATGACCCCTATTTAGGATGGTTCTAGACCAATCTATGTTACTTAAAAATGAGAAATCTTGGAGACAAACGAAAGACAAATAGGACATTCAAATAAACAAATAAGGGCTCACATTGACTTCCACACGTAAACAACAAAAGCACACAATTGAATAAGCAAACTTCGTTAATTTTAGGATCCTATAGGTAGGATATCTATATGAGCAAAAATAGAATATAAAGACAGTTTTATTAAGGCGAACGTTGTGACCTATTTGTTTGCCTACTAATTTTATTCAGCAAATCTGGACATTCCAAGCAAGTATATGTCATAATTTTAAGCCCAGAATCATTAATGAGTCCTATAGATTGCCTAAGTGATGGCCATAATTGTTTGAGTTCAGAATTGATTAACTGAATCCTATAGGCATGATTTCTACGAGTTTTAAAATTACAGACCTATAAACATGGTTTCTAAGTGTAATACTTATTTTAACTCATAAAGACATGTTTTTATTACTTTTAAATCCTATAGGTGTGCTTTCTAATTGCTGAATTGGTTTAAACTCATATAGGCATGGTTTCTAATTGTTGACTCGATTAAACCCCTGTAGGCATGATATCTATTAGTTTAAAAACTAATTTAACCCTATAGGCATGATATATATTAGTTTAAATCCTATAGGCATGATTTCTAGGTCTGAAAATAATTTTTTATTCCTATAGGCATGGTATCTATTAACCGTACGTGGGCAGATTGCCAGGAAAAGATTATTATTTCAAAAAAACAGAATCCTATAGACATGGTGACTGATGCACGTTTTGTTGAAAATATGTGTAGATCCTATGAACATGATTCTAATGCAGAATTAAACGAAAAATCCTATAAGAATGATCTCTAGTATGAAAATGTGAAAAAACATAATCAAAATAATCAGGAAAATCCTATAGGAAGGATCTCTAAGCACAGTCTAGTACTCACGTAATTCAATTAGCACAATTAAATCCTATAGGCAGGATTTCTACCCAGTATTTTTGGACAAAGATCTAAGAACCCCCCCCCCCTCCCCCCCCAACTTTTACTAGTTAACCCCAAATATCTTATTACAAAGATTAATACATCCCAGAGTATTGAAAGAATTACATAATAGTAACAATTATACTATAGGGAGCCTTCGTAGGCCCAATCTAAACCCGGAAAACAGGCCTGCAAACATAATAGCTTGGGAGCATAATAGTGATCGAACCATGGTACATTAGAATCAGGCTTCCAGTGTGTCAATGTTTCCAAGGGCCTCAGGGACCCCGGAAAATGCTCACACCAAAACCATATTCAGAAACATAACTCATAAAAGGTTGGAAGACCAGCCCCAATGTGTCAGAGTTCAAAAGAGTCTCAAGGACCCTAGGCAGTGCTCACACTGGGGGTGGTGAGAACCTAAATGACTAAGAGTAGGAGTTTGAAAATCAGTGCTTAAAGGATAAGGGGCAGTTTTAAAATAAACATTTCAATTTCAGAATAAAGAAAGTTCAGAACATAGAGTTACAGGCAAAAACTGCATCAAGAAAACAAACAGAATTGATGCTTAGCACATAGCTCAAACAGATTGAAATTTGATCAAGCTAAGTAATTATACTGGACTTATGATAATCATTGTTTAATCGCAGAAACCATTAGGCAGAACAACTAAGTTAGCCAGGTATATGAAATAGATAGACAGAGCATATGAGGTAGACAATAAACATATTTGATTACATGCTTATAGTACCTTATAAAGTTCATAATAGGTTAATGAAACAAACTAAACCTTACATTAACTTATGAGAGTATTCATGCTATTTGAAATAACTTATTCTTAAGTTAACAGTATTACCAAATGAAATCATAGAGTCATATAAAGGACATAATCATGCTAGGAATTAAAATAGGCTAGTCAAACAAAGCATAGAGAATGAAATTGCAAAGGTTAGGCATACCAATTGAGAAGAGAGCAAGTAAATATGCAATAGTAGTTAAGTTCCATGTAAATTGTCCTTGGCTTTCAGACGGCCAAACAATAACCACTTAGTACAGAAATCAGAACAAGAGAGAACAAAGAGAGCTTAAGTTTTTAGTGAGTAAAAAAAATGAGTGTTCGAGTCTGTCGAAGGGGAGAGGGAGAAGGGGTTTAAATAGTACTCAATGAGGCAAAAAAATAAGGTAAGAAGTCAATCATAGACAAATAAGTATTGAAATCAATTAACAGAAGTAGTTTAAAATCAGTTTCAATCAATAGCATAAAATCAGGCCAGCATTACTTAGGTTAAGGAAAATAGAATAAATTAACAACCAAATGCCGGACCAAATAAGGAAAGAACAGGTAAATCGAACGAAAAAATAAGGAAATACTAGTATTATACAAAAAGGAAAGACTGATTTCAAAACCCTATTTTTGGAGTAAGTAAAATTAGTCAGCAATTAACGGTCATGGTTAAAGACAGATAGAAAGAAACATTAAAAGGAAAAAATCAAATAGTTGAAAACCCTAGAAATTGCGCAAAAATACAAAGACATATAGAAGGAAATAATTAAGGCTTTAACCTAAATTTTAGGGTAAGTAAAATCAGTCAGAAGTAATAAAGGAAATAGATAGAAATTGAAACATTAAACGTTGAAACAGGTTTGGCAGAAAATCTGTTAAAATCGAAAACCCTAATTATCAGGGTAATTAAAATTAGTCAAGAATATCAAAAGAAAAACTATAATAAAGATGCATAGAGACGGATAATGTGATGAACCAAAACCTGTTTCAATTTGAATAAAGTTGACTTCGGTCAATATTTTTGTTAAATGGATCCAAGCCCGTGATTTGACGGTCCCGGAGGGTCCGTAGGAATATATGGGACTTGGGCGTATGCCCGGAATAGAATTCCGAGGTCCCAAGTCTGAGAAATAAATTTTTAAAAGAAATTGTTTTCTGAAAATAAAGGAGGTTTTTGAAAATGAAATTATATGTGAAACCTGTGGTATCGGGCCCGTATTATGCTTTCGGAGCCCGGTACAGGTTCGACATAATATTTGTGCCATATTTGTGATGTTTGGTAAGAACCGGACTTCATTAGATGTGATTCGGACCGTAAATGCAAAATTTTATTTTTAAAGAAGTTTTGAGGAATTTCATTGCTTTTTGGTTTAATTCATCGCATTAGTGTTGTTTTATGTGGTTTGAAACTTCGAGCGAGTCCGTGTTAGGTTATATGACTTGTTTGTGTTATTAGATGGGGTCCCGGGGGCCTCAGGTGTGTATCGGATGGGCTACGGGTCATTTTCTTCTAACTTTGAACTGCTGTCTTCTGGTGTCTGAAGTCTTTCATCGCGATCGCAGTGCTTCCTTCGCGATCGCGATCTGTCTTTGCTGGTCGCCCAAAATTTCCTCTTCGCGATTGCGTAAAGGCCTTCGCGATTACACACCTTTTTCCCTTCCGCGTTCGCGTGAGCATCTTTGCGATCGCATAGTACAATCCAGTGAGCCTTCCTTTTTCCTTTTCGCGTTCGCATAACTGCATTCACGATCGCAGAAGATAACCTACTCCTTATACGCGATCGCATAAGTTATTCCGCGATCGCGTAGAGAATTTTAAGCCAGTAACTATTTCCTTCTACGCGATCGCGTCTCGTTTTCCGCGATCGCGATGAACAAAGCACCTGGGCAGAATATAAGTTTACCAAAAATCGGGGTTTTACCATTTTTGACATATTTTTACTTCTAGAACTCGGTTTTGGGCGATTCTTTGAGGGGTTTTCACAAAAATCGAATGGGTAAGTGTTCTTCCACTAGAATTAATTATAGTTCATGAATTAGTTCTTGTTTCCATCATTTAAATTGTATTTTGGGTTGAGAAATTTGTGGATTTTGAAAGAAAACTTCAAAAATTAAAATTCATGATTTGAAAGACCAAATGTTATCGGAATTGGATAAATTTATTATGGGTGAACTCGTATTGAAATGGGTAATCAGAATTTGTAAATATTTTCGGGTTCCGATGTGGAGGCCCGGGGGTCGACTTTTGGGTCGATTTTTTAAATTTTGTAAATATTGAAACTTTATTATTCAGAATAGTTCCTTATACGTTTTATGTATATTTTGAAGTTGGTTTAGTTGATTTTGAGCCATTCGGAGGTCTTTACTCCTGAGAAGTCTATTTTTGAGTACCGGGTTGTCGTCTTTGAGGTAACTATCTTGCCTAACCTTGTGTGGGGGGACTACCCCTTAGGATTGAGTCTTCCTTGTTGATTGTAGTCCGAGTTTGCAAGGTGACGAGTGTGTACTCGAAATTATTTGCAATTAGATTGGACTTTTAGGATTTGTAGGTTCTTATATTACCTGTGTATGATTTGTAATTTTTACATTTGAATCCTTGGTTGTTAATTTCATCCCTTCCTGTTTAAATTAGAATTCCTTATTTTTGGATTCCTTCGTTGGCTATTTGACCTTACTTGACTTAACTGAATATTCTACTTCTCTTATCATCATGATATATTTTCTTCCTACCTTGCCAAATTGATTATAATTAGTGCCATCTAGCCTTATAGTTGACTAGTCGTAGTTGGAAGATCTATTCGTTGGAGTCAAGCATGCACGTGAGTCTTACGTTGTGATTTATATGACTATTCGCTTAAGTGTCACTTAGGTCTAATTGTTAAACATTTATGTTATTGTATTTCCTTGATGTTACCTATTATTGCGCCTTTGTTTAAGTTGAGTTTATTCCGTGAAGTTAACTGTTTAGATGAGATTGATTATAACTGTTTCCCTTGTCGGGATCGCGTGGTTTCTCTTATTATTCCTGTTGTTGATGATGTTGTGTGCCTTGCTGATTCCTTTGTCGGGATGTTACGGTTTCTGTTACTGCTTATGCTGTTAATGATATTATTTGTATTGTTGACTCCCTTGCCGGGATGTGATGGTTTCTATTACTGTTTATGTTGTTAATGATATTGTTTGTATTGTTGACTCCCTTGCCAAGATGTGATAATTTATGGGTCATATCGTTGGTTTTTCCTTGCCAAACTATTGTTCTTGCTATTGTTTCGGTGAGGAAGAGTGTAAAGCACGAAGGGTGATGCCGTGTATTATGAGGATGAGAGTGTAAAAACACGAAGGGTGATGTCGTGCCATGTTATGATATTAAAGCACGAAGGGTAATGTTGTGCCATGTTATGATATTAAAGCATAAGGATAATGTTGTGCCATGTTATGATATTAAAGCACGAAGGATAATGTAGTGCCATGTTTTGATATTAAAGCACGAAGGATAATGCCGTGCGGTAACTATTTATTTCTTGTGAGGATGAGAGTAAAAGCACGAAGGGTGATGCCGTGCACTTTTTTGGTAATGATGAGAGTAAAGCACGAAGGGTGATGTCGTGCACTTAATTTAGTAAGGATGAGATTAAAGCATGAAGGGTGATGCCGTGCACTTGTTTTGGTAAGGATGAGAGTGAAGCATGAAGGGTGATGCCGTGCACTTGTCCTTGCATTCTCATTCGTGGTTCTAAATTTGGATATTCCTACTGATCTCTTATTGAATTTGTTTGCAAGATTTGATATTCCTTCTGTACTGCATGGAAATTTCTTAGTTACGGACCGAGTTCCGGTGGATAAATCTTGAGGAGATTTTGATCAAGGGATGTTATTGAAAAGTATTATTGAAAAAGCAATGGTTTTGAAATGATTATACTTGAATAACTTTTACATCGAAGGTATATTTGAAAACCACTAGCCTTAAAATGATATTTGGAAGTCATTTATTGGGAAAGCATCTTTGAGAAGTTTCTTATTTTCAAAGAAACTATGTTTTACGTAATTCTCTCTATTAAATATACTTATATATACTTTTGGAGAAAGTGTATTTTCAAATGAAACTCTTCCATACTAAAATGATTTTATTTGTAAAAGTTTTTCATATGAATTGTTGTTTAACGATTTCTACCAGTTATGGATTAATGGCTAAGGCCCGATGTGAACAAAACCGACTTGGAGTTGAGTTATTGGTGTTCTCTATAGTAATGTGTTTCCTTTCGATTCGGCTTGTTTTGCTGTCCATCTCTCTGTGTATTTTTGTGCTATTTCGTGATTGATTTCTGTAATTTCCTTCCACTTTATATTGTCATTGTTGTTAATTATTCCGTGAAATCTTAGATAGATGTAACGTACTGTCATTTCTATATTCATGTTATTTATTTTGTAGACCAGTGGTGTCTTGACTTGTCCTCGTCACTACTCGTACTACACTTCTGCACATTTTTGTGTGCAGATCCAGGTATATGTGTAGTAGCTGTGTGGATGATTGATGGGAAGACTCAAGGTAACATGTTGTTTCGTTCGCAGGCTTCAGAGTCTCCTTCGTTGTATTTAGTTACAAACAGTTGTACTTAGAAGTTGTAGAAGATTCGTAGAGCTTATGACTTGTATTACCGATTTTGGGAAAGTGTGTACATTCTGTTGAGATTCTATATCAGGACTGTTAGTTTTCCATTTATTATTGTTGTTATTCAGTAACTTCTAGGCTTACCTAGTCCCTAAGACTAGGTGCCATCCGATACCCAACCGAGGGAAATTGGGTCGTGATAGATAAACAACAGATATAACAAACTATAACAGATATGAACCCTAGATTTAGGGTAAGTGAAGAATCGAAGAAAAATATCAGAGATTCATACCATAAAGGGACGATAATGAACATAGACAGAAAGAAGTGAAGGTTCTAACCATATTTGGTTCAAAGCAAGAGAGATCTGTTTGCCATGTTAGGCAAGTGATTATGTAAATACCATAATCGGTTAACCAGTAACAGGAGAGGTCTAATAAGGTAAGGGAATCGTTAGTAGATTCCATCTCTGAGTTGGAATCGAAGGGGAAATAGGGGTTACGTGTCACGACCCCAAATCCTATGCCGGCCGTGATGGCGCCTAACATGGAACTAGGCTAGCCAACAATCATATACTGATATAATATTTTCATAATTTCCGAAACGGTTCCGAGATATATCACAAAATTCTTTCGCTTAAGCAGTTCACAACAACAAAATGAGTAAAACAGTTTACACACTACCCCAAAACCTGGAGTCAACCGTCATGAGCATCTACGAGTAGTACAAAATAACCTTCCTGTCATAATACATCAAGACTTGTAACGAGGAACTAAATACAAAACAAGAAATGGGAAAGAGATGTTGTGGACGCTGAACAACTACCTCGAAGTCCCAACTCCGGCTCCGCAAGAGGGAAGAAAACTAGCGCTCGGTACCAGCACATGTATTTGCACACAGGGGTGCAGGGAGTAATGTGAGTACACCAACTCAGTAGTAATGAAAATAAATCAAGTCTAAGTAGTATGAAGTACATAGGATTGAATCATAAATTCACAATAAGCACATCCTTTCTTTCGAACAGTGTATGCATTAAATCAACGTGCCTTCAAAACCAACATCAGTAAAAAGCCTTTGAAAAGTGTGATTTCCAACAATTTCAGAAAAATACCCAAAGGGTTTAGTGTAAAAATGAAAAAATCATAACTAGCCCGTCAAGGCAAAACATGTATCATAAATCGCCCCTCGGGAAAATCATCACTCAGAATCAGTCGCTCAACATGCCTCACAATAACTCAGTATCAGCCACTCGGGCAACCTCACTATCACTCATGCCTCCCAATCACTGATCACTCGTTACTCGACACTCACACTCAGTAGGTACCTGCACTCACTGGGGTGTGTACAGAATCCGGAGGGGATCCTTCATCCCAAGCTCTAATATCAAGCCACTTCATGGCATATCATATCCTCACAATCAGGCCCTCGGCCTCACTCAGTCACAAACTCTTAAAAAGCCACTCGGGCTATCTGTAAAACGGGGTACCCGACTCAAAAACATCATTTTATATCTCAAAATAGTGTAAATAAGGCTGAGTTTTGAAATAAGTTAAACATAATATGACTGACTATAAATCATAAGTCAACACAATGAGGAAATAGGAGTACAAGCCCCCAAGGGGTATAAACAAGTCGGCACAATGTCCCAAACCTAGCTTACAACCCAAATATAACAATAGTCTTTAAAGCAGGATTTACATATGATTTAAAATTAAATACGAAACTCAAAAGTTGTCACGGGAAGGACCAAGACCAAATCCCAAAATCAGTGCACGCCACACACTCGTCACTCGGCATGTGTGCCACTCCAAAATAGTGAGAAAATGCGAATTTTGGGGTTTCATACCCTCTGGACAAGATTTACAGTCATTACTTACCTCAAACCAACCCAAATACTAAACTGTGATGCTCTTGCCTCCCAAATCGGCTCCCGATTGCTCCGAATCTAACCAAAACCCGATTAATACCATAAATATACACCAAAGGAACAAGGCCCACTCGAAAATTATAAAAATTAAGCACAATTACAGAAATTGGCCGAACCCGGCCCTCAGGCCCACATCTCGGAATTCTATAAAAATCGCATCACAAGAACCCTTATCCTTTCCCGAGTATATACATATAAAATGCATCAAAATCCGACCACAAATAACCCCTAAATTCCTTAATTATAAGCCTCAATTTTCCAAGCCATAAACCCCCAATTTATGCCATTAAATTCTACTATTTCAATGCCTAATCCGTCAAATATCAGCATAGAATCGAGTTTTTAGTCCAAGAAATTTACCTCAACAGAAGACCCTAGAAATCCCTCTTCAATTTGCTCCCAAAATGCCTCATCCCGCATGCAAAAGTGATGAAAGTGCCAAAAATTCGCGAAGGCAGTTATTTATACTTCCTGTCAGTGAAACCGCATCTGAGGCCTTTTCTCCGCACCTGTGGTCCCAGGTGCGCACCTGCGAAAATACACTTAAGGCCCATTTCTCGGACCTGCGGTGAATCACCCGCACTTGCGGCTTCGCAGGTGCGGTCCAAGTCTCGCACCTGCGACTTTCTCCATTCTGAACCAATTCCGCACCTGCGCTCCACTTTCGTATCTGCGGACTCGCAGGTGCGGCCCAAACCTCCGCTATTGCGGTTCCTCCCTAGCTCACCCAATCGCGCACCTGCACATGCTCGCCCGCACTTACGGCATCGAACCTGCGGCTATTGTTTAGTAGATGCGGCCATACTAGAAGCCTGGCACTACCAGCTCCTTCAGCTGCATTTTCCAACTTAAATCCTTCCGATGGCTATCCGAAATCATCACGAGCCCCTCGGGACCCCAACCAAAAACAAAAAACAAGTCCCATAACCTTCTTCTAACTTAGTCGAGTCTTCGAAACACCCAAAACAATGCTAAAATACCAAGATCACATCGGATTCAAGCTTCTGAACTTTGAGATTTCTAAATTGCGCCAATGATGCCGAAACTAACCAAAACATGTTCGAATGACCTGAAAATTTGCACACACGTCCAAAATGAAACTATGAACCTGCTCCTGCTTCCGGAATTTCATTTCGACCCCGATAGCTAATTCTCCACAGCGGACCAAAGAATATTAAAAACTCAATTTCGAAAATTCAAGCCTAATTCTACTCCGGACATCAAAACAACATTCAGCACACACTCCTAAGTCCCAAATCACCTAACGAAGCTATCCTAACCATAAAATCTACATTCCGAGGTCGTTTACCAATAATTCAACTCCCAGTTGACTTTTCAAACTATCAAGCTAGTTTAAGAGACTAAGTATCTCAGTTCTTACCACGACGACCCCGAACCCGAACCAACTGACCCAACACATCATAATTAGGCTAAACAACACACAATAAAGTACAAATAGGAGAAACGAGATTAATCTCATGGAATGACCGGCAGATTCATTAGATTCTCCCCTTCTTAAACAAACATTCATCCTCGAATGGGTCTAGAAACATACCTGGAGTCTCAAATAAGTGAGGATATCTGCTCTGCATCTCCTGCTCAATCTCCCAGGTAGCATCCTCCACCGGCTGTTATATCCTTAGACCTCAGTTAGGTGTTACCTGACGACCGAAAATAGCCGCTGGCTCTACCTCATATGACATATCACCCTCGAGTTGAACCGTGCTGAAGTCCAAAACATGAGACGGGTAACCAACATACTTCCAGATCATTGAAACATGGAACACCGGATGAATACTCGATAAGTGGGGTGGCAAGGAAAGTCTATAAGCCACCTCTCCAATCCTCTGAAGCACCTCAAATGGCCCAATGAATCGGGGACTCATCTTTCCCCTCTTCTCGAACCTCATAACACCCTTTATGGGTGACAACTTCAGCAGCACCTTCTCCCCAACCATGAAATACACGTCTCGGACCTTCCGGTCAACATAACTCTTCTGCCTAGACTGCGGCCTGTGAAGCCGCTCCTGAATCAGCTTCACCTTGCCAACGCATCCTAAACCATGTTTGTGCCACATAGCCTAACCTCGCCCGACTCAAACCAACCAACCGGAGATCTACACCTCCTACCATATAAAGCCTCATACGGAGCCATCTGGATACTCGACTAATAACTATTGTTATATGCAAACTCTGCGAGTGGAAGAAACTGGTCCCATGAACCCCCGAAATCAACGACACACGCACGCAACATTTCTTTCAGAATCTGAATAGTACGCCCCGACTGCCCCTCGGTCTGAGGGTGAAACATTGTGCTCAACTCAACCTGTGTACCTAATTCTCTCTGCATGGCCCTCTAAAACTGAGATGTGAACTGGGTACCTCTGTCAGAAATGATAGAAACTGGAACCCCATGCAATCAGACAATCTCCCTAATAAATCTCAGCTAACTCCTCCGAAGAATAAGTAGTACCAACAGGAATGAAGTGCGCAGACTTGGTCAACCGATCCACAATAACCCATATAGCATCAACCCTCCTCAAAGTACGTGGGTGCCCAACTACAAAATCTAGGTGATCCGCTCCCACTTCCCCTCCGGAATATCTAATCTTTGAAGCAATCCAACTGGTCTCTGGTGCTCACACTTAACCTGCTGACAGTTGAGACACCGAGCCATGAACTCAACAATATCCTTCTTCATCCGCCTCCACCAATAATGCTGTCTCAGATCCTGATACATCTTTCGTGGCACCCGGATGGATGGAATACCGCGAACTGTGGGCCTCTGCTAGAATCAGCTCTAGGAGCCCATCCACATTGGGCATGCAAATCCGGCCTTGCATCCACATGAACCCATCATCAGCAATAACCATATCCCTGGTATCACACCGCCGGACTATGTCCAGAAGAACGAGCAAGTGTGGATCATCATACTGGAGTGCTCTAATCTGATCATAAAGAGAAGACCTAGAGGCTACACAAGCCAACACCCGCATGGGATTTTATAGATCCAACCTCACCAAATGACCCGCTAAAGCCTGAACATCAAGTGCTAAAGGTCGCTCTGCTGCTGGTAGGTAGGCTAGACAACCCAAACTCTCTGCTCTGCGACGCAGGGCGTCGGCCACTAAATTGGCCTTCCCCGGATGATAAAGAATAGTGAAGTCATAATCCTTGAGAAGATCCAAAAATCTCCTCTAACGCAAATTCAGATCCTTCTGCTTAAGCAGATGCTGCAAAATACGGTGATCTGTGAAAATCTCATAATGCACTCCATACAAATAATGGCGCTAAATCTTCAAGGGGTGGACAATGGCTGCTAGCTCAAGATCATGAACTGGATAGTGCTTCTCGTGCACCTTCAACTTTCTGGATGCGTAGGAAATAACCCTACCGTCCTGCATCTAAACTGCTCCAAGGACAACTCTCGAGGCATCACAACAAACTGTATAAGAACATGAACCCGTAGGCAAAACCAATATTGGAGCTATAGTCAAAGCTGATTTGAGCTTCTGAAAGCTCTCCTCACACTCCTAACACTCCTCAGTCCACATGAACTAGGCACCCTTTTGGATAGTCTGGTCATAAGTGCTGCAACAGATGAGAATCCCTCTACAAAACGGCGATACTACCCTGCCAAACCTAGGAAAATGCGAATCTCGGTAGTTGATGACGGTCTAGGCCAGCTCTACCCCGCCTATATCTTCTTCGGATCAACCTGAATACCATCACTGGACACCACGTACCCCAAGAAAGCTACTGAATCAAGCCAGAACTCACACTTCAAAATTTTTCCATACAACCTCTTCTCCCTCAGAGTCTGAAGCACAGTCCTCAAATGCTGCTCATGATCCTCCCGAGATCGGGAATATACCAAGATATCGTAAATAAACGCGATGATGAAAGAGTCAAGATAAGGCCGGAACACACTGCGCATCAAGTGCATAAAGGCCGATAGGGCATTGGTCAGCCCGGATAACATAACCAGAAACTCATAATGACCATATCTAGTCCTGAAGGCAGTCTTCAGGATGTCGGGCCCCCGAATCATCAACTGATGGTAGCCAAAACGCAAGTCAATCTTGGAAAATACACTGGCACCCTGTAACTGATCAAACAAGTCATCTATACGAGGCAAGGGATACATGTTCTTCACCGTAACCTTGTTCAGGTGCCGCTAATCAATAAACATACGCATATAACCATCCTTCTTCTTCACAAACAACACCGGTGCACCCCAAGGTGACACACTAGGCCGGATAAACCCCTTATCTAGGAGTTCCTGAAGCTACTCCTTTAATTCCTTTAACTCCGCTGGTGCCATACGTTAAGGTGGAATAGAAATAGGTTGAGTGTCTGGCACCAGGTCAATACCAAAATCAATGTCCCTGTCAGGTGGCATGCTTGGCAGGTATGCAGGGAACACGTCCGGAAAATCACGGACCACTAGAACCGAATCAATAGCGAGAGTCTCACCACTGACATCCCTCACAAAAGCCAAATATGACAAACACCCCTTATCAACCATACGCTAAGCCTTTAGGTAAGAAATCACCATGCTAGGCACATACTCAGAAGAACCTCTCCACTCCACCCTCGAATATCCAGGCATAGCTAAGGTCACTGTCTTAGCGTGACAATTAAGAACAGCGTGACACGGAGATAGCCAATCCATGCCCAATATCACATCAACATCAACCATGCTAAGTAAAAATAGGTCCACTCGGGTCTCCACACCCCCAATAGATATCACACACGACCAATGCACACGGTCCATAACAATAGTATCACCCACCGAGGTTGACACGTGAATCTATGTAACTAGAGACTCACGGGGCATAGCCAAATAATGGGCAAAATATGAAGAAACATAGGAATACGTAGAATCAGGGTCAAATAAAGCCAAAGCATCTCGGCAATAGACTGAGACAATACATGTGATCACTGCATCGGAGGCCATAGCATCTGGCCTGGATGGAAGTGCATAGATATGATCCTGGCCTCCACCTGAATGACCTTCCCCTCTAAGGCGGCCCATGGCGGTCTGGCCTCCACCCCTAGATGTTTGGGCGGGTGGTGAAGTAACTGGAGCCGAAGTCGAGGGATGACCCCTCTGCTGAGAAGAACCACCAGAACGACGGGGACACTGTCTTTACATGTGCCCAGACTCTCAACACTCAAAACAACTCCCTGGAGCTGAAGACAGGGATTGAGAGAAACCCCTTGCACCAGAATGGCTACTAAAAGAATCATGCATAGAGAAACCTTGAACTGGTAGTGCTTGAGCTGCACTCTGGGGTGGAAAGGCACCGAATGAAGAATGGCCCCGCTGAGAACTGCGGGGACCATGCCCCGAAGATGCACCACTATAGGTTGGGCGGACTGGCTGAGTGGGCCTGAATGAACGACCTCTACTATGCTGAAACTGCCCTCTAGAAGGAGTACCACTAAAACCACCAGAATCACGAGGCCTCTTGGCCTCCCTCTCCTACATCTCCTGGCGGCGAACCGACTCAATATCTCGAGCAATATCAACAACCTGCTCGAAAGTAGCACCTGATACCCTCTCCGTAGTCATGAAAAGGTGGAGCTGATAAGTGAGGGCATCCACGAACGTGTTAATCCTCTCCCTCTCAGTAGGGACCAACTCGGTGGCATGACAAGCCAACTCTGAAAACCACATCTCATACTAAGTCACTGGTAGCTCCCCCTAACGTAGTTGCTCAAACTTCCTGCACTGCTCCTCCCTGTGAGAGTGGGGTACATACTTCTCCAAGAATATTTTGGAGAACTACTGCCAGGTGAGGGGTGCCGCACCAACAGGCCTACGCCTCTCGAAGGACTCCAACCAAGTAAAAGCAGCCCTAGAAAACTGAAAAGTAGCAAACGAGACCCCACTGGTCTCCAGAATCCCAGGAGTACGAAGCATCCTCTAACACTTATCCAGAAAAACCTGGGCATCCTTGCCCTCAGCACCACTGAATCTCGAAGGCTGAAGCCTACTGAATCTCTCCAACCTACGTTGCGCATCATCTGGAATAGCCGGAACCACGAAGTCCTGAACTGGAGCAACCGGCTGGGCTAGAGCTGCACCCGGTGTTTGAAGGCCCTGAGTAACCTGCTCAACTGTCCGGGCAGCTGGAGTCTGAGTGCCTCCCCCATCCTGAGAAGTAGCAGTAGAAGATACAATCAGAAGCATCTATGAGTAGTACAAAATAACCCTACTGTCATAATACATCAATACTCGGAACGAGGAACAAAATACAAAATAAGAAACGGGAAAACAGATGATGTGGACGCTGAACAGCTACCTCGAAGTCCCAACTCCAGCTGCGCAAGAGGGAAGAAAACTAGCGCTCGATATCAGCGCCAGTATCTGCAAACATGGGTGCAGGAAGTAATGTGAGTACGCCAACTCAGTAGTAATGAAAATAAATCAAGTCTAAGCAGTAAGAAATACAAAGGATCAAATCATCAATTCACAATAAGTACAACCTTTCTTTCCAACATTGTATGCATTAAATCAATGTGCCTTCAAAACCAACTTCGGTAAAAATCCTTTGAAAAGTGTGATTTTCAACAATTTCAAAAAAATACCCAAAGAGTTAAGTGTAAAAATGAAATAATCGTAAATAGCCCCTCGGGCAAAAACATGTATCATAAATCGCCCCTCGGGAAACTTATCACTCAGAATCAGTCGCTCATCATGCCTCGCTATCACTTAGTATCAGCCCCTCGGGAAACCTCATTGTCACTCATGCCTCCCAATAACTCGTCACTCGCACTCAGTAGGTATTTGCGCTCACTGGGGGGTGTGTACAGACTCCGGAGGGTCTCCTTCTACTCAAGCGCTATATCAAGACACCTTGTGGCATATCATATCCTCGCAATCAGGCCCTCGTCCTCACTAAGTCAGAAACTCTCAAAAAACCACTCGGGCTATCAGTAAAAAGGGGTACTCGACCCAAAAACATCATTTTATATCTCAAAATAGTGTAAATAAGGCTGAGTTTCGAATTTAGTTAAACATAATATGACTTAGTGTAAATCATAAGTCAACACCGTGAGGAAATAGCAGTAAAAGCCCCCAAGGGTTATAAACAAGTTTGCCCAAGGTCCCAAACCTGGCTTACAGTCCAAATATAACAATAGTCTTAAAAACATGATTTAACATATGATTTAAAAGTAAATTCGCAATTCAATAGTTTTCACGGGAAGGACCAAGTCCAGATCCCAAAATCAGTGCACACCACACACTCGTCATCCGGCATGTGCGCCACTCCAAAATAGTGAGAAAATGCGAAGTCCGAGGTTTCATACCCCCAGGACAAAATTTACAGTCATTTCTTACCTCAAACCAACCCAAATACTAAACCCTGATGCACTTGCCTCCCGAATAGGCTCCCGATTTCTCTGAATCTAACCAAAACAAGATTAATATCATCAATATACGCTAAAGGAACAAGGACCACTCGAAAATTATCAAAATTAGGCACAATTCCTGAAATTGGCCAAACCCGCCCTCGGGCCTACGTCTCAGAATTCTATAAAAATCTAATCACAAGAACCCTTATCCTTTCCCGATTCTATACATATCAAATGCATCAAAATCCGACCACAATTGACCCCTAAATTTCTTTATTATATGCCTCGATTTCCCAAGCCCTAAACCCCCAATTTGTGCCATTAAATTCCACTAATTCCAAGCCAAATCTGTCAAATATCAACATAGAATCAAGTTTTTAGTCCAAGAAACTTACCTCCGCAGAAGACCCTCGAAATCACTTTTCAATTTTCTCCAAAAATGCCTCAGCCCGAATGCAAAAGTGATGAATGTGCCAAAAATTCACGAAGGCAGTTATTTATACTTCCTGTCCAGTGAAACTGCATCTGCGTCATTTTCTCCGCACCTGCGGTCCCAGGAGCGCACCTGCGAAAATACACTTAAGGCCCATTTCTTGCACCTGCGGTGAATCAGCCGCACCTGCGGCTTCCCAGGTGCCATCAAAGTCTCGAACCTGCGACTTTCTTCAGCCTGACCCAATTCCACACCTGCGCTCCATTTGTCGCATTTGCGATTGCTCCCCAGCTCACCCAATCGCGCACCTACGCATGCTTGCCCGCACCTGCGGCTACCCTTCCGCATGTGCGGCCACACCAGAAGCCTGGCACCAGTAGCTCCTTCTACTGCATTTTCCAACTTAAATCCTTCTGATGGCTATCCGAAATCATCCCCAGCCCCTCGAGACACCAATAAAAAACACAACCAAGTCCCATAACCTTGTTCAAACTTATTCGAGTCTTCGAAACACCCAAAACAATGCTAAAACACCAAGATCACATCGGATTCAAGCTTATGAACTTTGAGATTTCTAAATTTCGCCAATTATGCCGAAACCAACCAAAACACGTCCGAATGACCTAAAAATTTGCACACACGTCCAAAATGACACTATGAACCTGCTCCTGCTTCCAGAATTCCATTCCGACCCCGATAGCTAATTCTCCACAGCCGAACGGAAATTGCCAAGAACTCAATTTAAAAAATGCAAACCTAATTCTACTCTGGACAATAAAACCACATCCACAACACACTCCTAAGTCCTAAATCACCTAATGAAGCTATCCGAACCATAAAATCTACATTCCGAGGTCGTTTACCAATAATTCAACTTCAAGTTGACTTTCATAACTATCAAGCCAGTTTAAGAGACTAAGTGTCTCAATTCTTACAACGACCACCCCGAACCTGAACCAACACATAATAATTAGGCTAATAAATACACAATAAAGAAGAAACATGGGAAACGGGGCTAATCTCACAAAACGGCTGGCCTGCTTGTTACATTACGACGATAGGGTTTATGAAGGTGAGAGATGAGTTGAGAAGATATGAGAGGAGGGGGTTTAGTAACGGCAGGTAGACGGGGAAATGAACTAGGGTTAGGGGTATTGGGAGTCGTTGATCTCGAGAGATCAACGGTTGGGATTAGATCTTAGGCCGTGCAGGTTCATTTGGATGGGTATGGGTCTGGGTTGGAAGAGTATGGGTATTTTGGTACTGGGCTGGTGTATTGGGCTTGGGTTAGGTCCGAAATTGAAAAAGAAAAGAGGCTATGTTTTAAATACCCAATTAAAATCAGTAAACTAATATATAAAAATAATTAATAAATGATAAAAATCTTATTTGTACATGAAAAATGATTCAAGATAATTACTTAATATTATAAAAATATAAAAATTCATTTTTCGTGTAAATAAAGTAATTATGCATGCACGAGCTATTATTGCAAAGTTATTGCAATTATAACCTAAAGATGAAAATATAATTATGCATAAAATGATTAAAGCTTAATATAAATATAAATGATAAAAATTAAGAAATAAAATCATTTGTGATGAAATTAGTATAATAAAATGCTGGAATAAATTAATTAAAAATCCTTTAATGTTGTAGAAAATTATGGAAAAATACTAGTTGATGCTCATGCACTATTTTGAAAGTATGTATGTATTTTTTAAATATATATGGAAAAAATTGGGTATCAACAGCTTCCCATCTTTACCCGGGAAGGATGAAAGAGTTGTCAGGTAAAGATATGATGGCTAATTTTGACCAAATAGAGTGATTTGAGTGATATAGGCCGCACTCTGGTTTCTGAGCTGCCTACATATCTCTTGTTTTATAGGAATTAGACCGTGGATAGTTCTGGATCCACCGGTGGAATGAACTTATAGAGTTGTCACAAGGACGAACACAAGGTTTCGAATAGGTGAAACAGTTAAGTGAGTGGTCAGGTTTGAAATAATTTGAAGGACCTGGAGCCGGATTGCTCCTGTTGGGATAACAATTACTCACTAGGTAACTTACAAATCAAAAGATGTACTGCAATCATACATGTATAAATTTGCGTAAATTTATACATGATGAAAATTTCCTTCAGACCATGAAAGCTGTCTTTGGACGGTTGAGGATGACGTCCTTAGACCATGACGTCCCGAGCCATGAATTGTGCGGTAAGGAATTCTCATGCCATGATATGATGTTCTCGGGCCATGACAATGGTGCCTCCAAACCATGACGTCATTGAATAATGATGTGCAAGTTTGAGAGATCCTTAGGCCATGGCTTGATGTCTTCCGGCTATGAGGATGGCGCCTTCAGACTATGATGCCTTCGGAAAAGTTTTCTATATTTAAGCCCATGAGGTGCAGAGGCATGATACTATAACCAACAAGACATGGCTTAGTCTTTTGTGAAATTGAGGGCAGAGCTTAGCCCGAGAGAAGAGAACAATGAAAGAGAGACAATGCTTAGTCTCGTGCGAGATTCGGGATAGTGCTTAGTCCCATGAAAATATGAAGGTAGGGTTTATCCTTGTGCAAGTGTGGAGGAAGGGCTTAGCCTCATGCAAGGTCTGGGACAGTGCTTAGTCCCATGCGAAGAGAAGGTAGAGCTTAGCCTCATGTAGGTGATTTGATACAGGGGTTAGTATCTTGCGAAGAGAAGGCAATGCTTAGCCTTGTGCAAATAGAGAGGCAGTGCTTATCCTCATTCAAGTGATTTGAGAAAGGTCTTAGCCTCATGCAAGATTCGGGAAAGTGCTTAGTCCCATCCAGAGAGAAGCCAGTGCTTAGCCTTATGCAAATAGGGAGGCAGGGCTTAGCCTCATGCAAGGATTGAGACAGAGCTTAGTCACATGCGGAGAGAAGGCAGTGCTTAGCCTTATGAAAATAGGCAGGTAGGGCGTCGCCTCATGCAAGAATTGAGACAGATCTTAGTCTCATGTGGAGAGAAGGCAGTTCTTAGCCTTATGCAAATAGGGAGGCATGGCTTAGCCTCATGCAAGGATTGAGACAGAGCTTAGTCTCATGCAAAGAGAGAAATAAGGGTGAAGTATTCTTAGCTGACAATGTTTTTCATGCACATCGATTGTGTTGTTGCGATGGTGTTTATCATGATGATATAGTCCTACATCTAAAGAAAATTTGTGAACTTTTGCGGGGGGAGGTTGGTTCGTGCCTTTGCTTGCTCGATTTGCTCTGCTCTGTCTGAAGATCCTGTTCAATCTATTAGGGTAGAATTTGGCTAAAGCAAAGTTTCTTCTTCAAAAGCATGTGTGTATAACTTTCAAGGACATAGTAATATTCAATTTAGAAGTTAGTTAGATGAACCAGTAACTGTGACATTATTAGAGACATTGCGACTTCCGCAGCCGTCGAATTTTGAGAATCCTCCTGAAAATTCTACCCTAGATAGCTAGATGACCTTTCTGACTGATCCATATGTTGTGGTTAGCTGAACTTGCTTCAGAATTTTGAGGGCCCTGCTCAAAATTCTTCCCCAGTTTCTGATCGTGGGGAAAATGGAATTTTTTTTGAATTGTGACCGAACCCACATGGCTGTATACATGTCCTCTCTTAAACGGGAATCAGGTCGAGCGTAGTTCAATTTACATCATATGAAGAAGCCTTAATGGTTTACACATAGTATCTTTTGCCAACATTTGAGGTGATAGGCTTTGGCTAGATTTCTCCATCCATCTCTGCGAGTATGAGCGCTCCTCATGTCAATACTCTGTGAACCATGTAAGGACCTTTCCAGTTGGGAAATAATTTCCATTTGGCCTCATCTTGATGTGTAATGATCCGTTTCAGTACCAGCTTCCCCCGCGTGAACTATCTTGGTTTGACCCGCTTATTGACAGCCCTGGACATTCTATTATGATAGAGCTGACCATGACACACTACTTTCATCCACTTGCCGTCTATGAGGGCTAATTTCTCATAGCGGTTCCTTATCCATTCTGCATCGCTGAGTTCAGCTTCTTGTATGATTCATGAAGAAGGAGCTTCTACCTCGACGGGAATGTCAGTTTCAGTACCATAAACCAGCATAGAGGTAGTTTCCCCGGTTGATGTGCGAATTATGGTACAGTGTCCCTGTAAGGCGAATGGTAATTTCTTGTGCCATTGTTTGTGATTCTCTACCATTTTCCTTAGTATCTTCTTGATGTTCTTGTTGGCGGCTTCCACAACTCCATTCATTTGGGGCCTGTATGATGTGGAATTCTTGTGCTTGATTTTGAATGTTTCACACATGGCTTTCATAAGATCGTTGTTGAGATTGGCGGCATTGTCAATAATTATGGACTCTGGAACCCCAAATCGACAAACAATTTGGTCTCGGACAAAATATGCAATGACCTACTTGGTCACATCTTTGTAAGATGCAGCTTCAACCCATTTAGTGAAGTAGTCGATGGCTACTAAAATGAACCGGTGCTCATTTGAAGTGGTGGACTCAATTAGGCCAATGACATCCATTCCCTAGGCAGCAAAAGGCCAAGGTGAGCTTGTTTCATTAAGCTTTTTCGGTGGCACCCATATCATGTCTGCATGTATCTGGCATTGGTAGCATTTCTGAACGTACCGTATGCAGCTTGTTTCCATGGTCATCCAAAAGTATCCAGCCCTGAGTATCTTCTTGGCCAAGACAAAACCTTTCATATGTGGGCCGTAAGTTCCGGCATGTATCTCCTCGAGCCATTTGGAAGCCTCTTTTTCATCAACACAACTTAACAATACTAGATCGCGAGCTCTTTTGTATAGGGTTCCTCCACTTTAGAAGAAGTGATTGGACAATCTCCGAAGGGTGAGTTTCTGACTATGGTTAGCATGCTCCAGGTATTCTCCTTTGGTGAAATATTCTTGATGTCGTGGAACTAGGGATTTCCATCTGTTTCTTCTTCAACACGAGCATAGTATGCAGACTGATTATGGATCCTCGGCGGAATGAGATCGATGAAATTCTTGTCTGGATGTTGTATCATTGATGACAGAGTAGTAGTGGTCTACCAGGCTCTGGCGGGACTAAGACTGGCGGTGTGGAAAAATACTCCTTGATTTTTTCAAAAGCCTTTTGATAATTCCCGGTCCAAGTGGTTATGGCATCCTTCTTCAGCATTTTGAAAATCTGTTCACATATTACTGTGGATTGTGCTATGAAGCGGCTAATTTAGTTGAGGCGTCCCAAGAAACTCATCACATCCTTCTTGCTTTTTGGTGGTGGCAGTTCCTGGATGGCTTTATCCTTTGACGAGTCCAAATATATTTCTCGGCGACTGACGATGAATCCCAACAATTTTCCAGCAGGAACCCCAAATGCACACTTTGCGAGATTTGACTTTAGATTGTACCTCCACAGCCGGTCAATGAATTTCCTCAAATCTGCTATGTAATTTGTAGCCCTCTTGAATTTGATGATGACGTCCTCAACATATACCTCTATTTCTTTATGTATCATATCATGGAAGATCGTTGTTATAGACCTCATGTAGGTGGCCCCAGCATTCTTCAGATCGAACGACATCATTTTGTAACAATACGCTCCCCATGGTGTAATGAAGGTTGCTTTCTCTATGTCTTCTTCGTCCATCCAAATCTGATGGTAATACGCGAAGTAATCTAAAAAGGACTGGAGTTCAAGCTAGGCGCAATTGTCAATCAGAATGTGTATATTTGGTAGCGGGAAATCATCCTTGGGACTTGCCCTGTTTATATCCCGATAATCAACACAGACTCTGACTTTCCTATCTTTCTTTGGAACCGGTATAATTTTGGCCATCCAAGTTGGGTATTCAACTACCCTGAGGACCTTGGCTTTGATCTTCTTGGTAACTTCTTCCTTGATTTTCCGGCTCATGTATGTCTTGAATTTCCTGATTTTGTGCTTCACTGGCGGACACATTGGATTTGTAGGTAACTTGTGAGCCACTACGGGTGTGCTCAAACCTGTCATATCGTCGTATGACCATGCAAAGATATCTTCATATTGTAACGATCCGACCGGTCGTTTTAAGAATTTAAGCTTCGTTTGGTGGTGTAAGTCATGAACATCTTCACATTGTGTATATCGACCTACGTGCATGGTTGGATTTAGTTACCGGATGATACTGAGTCGAATTGGAAGGAAAATTTTGATTTTTTTGAAGCTTAAATGTTGGAAGTTGACTGAATATTTGACTTTTGTGTAAATAGCCTTGGAATAAGTTTTGGGTGATGTCAACAACTTCATATGATGATTTTGGACTTAGGTGCGCGTCCGGAATTGGTTTTGGAGGTCCATAGAGTAATTTGAGGTAATTCGGTGAAAGTTAGAATTTCGGCGATTTCAGCCGATAGGTGAAATTTTGATATCGGGCTCGGCATGGAATACAGGAGTGGTTGTAGGTCCGTTGGGTTATTTATGACTTGTCTGCAAAATATGACTTGTCTGCAAAAGTGGCTAAAAGTTCTTAAGTTTGATTTTTGGTTTGATTCGCCGTTTCGGCGTTGTTTTATGTGGTTCGGACCTCGAGCGAGTCCGTGTTAGGTTATGTGACTTGTTTGTTTGTTTAGACAGGGTCCCGGGGGTCTCGGGTGTGTTTCGGATGGGCTTCGGGTCAATTTCCTTCAAAATAAAACTGTTGTTATGTCTGTTGTTTTTCCTTCTATGCAATCGCATAGGCTTAGTCGTGATCGCATAGTGTTTTGTGACCCACCCAGTTTTTCCTTCAATGCGTTCGCACCTACACCCTCGCGATCACATAGTGCAATTTGGTCAGTAGCCATATTTTTTCTATGCGATCGCATTAGTCTTTACACTCTCGCATAGCACCTTTTGGCCACAAGAAGTATTTCTTCTAGGCGATCGAATGTAACCTCTCGCGATCGCGATTCATTAAATACCTGGGCAGATTATAAATCTTCAAAATCGAAGGTTAAGGCATTTTTATCACATTTCGACTTCTAGAGCTCGATTCTTGGCGACTTTTGGTGGGGTTTTCACGAAATTCGATTGTGTAAGTGCTCTTAAATTATAATTAAATATATTCCATGATTTTATCTTTATTTTCATCATTTAATTGTTTTTTGAGTTGAGGAAAATATTGGTTTTGGAAGAAAATTGCTAAAATGAAAAATCATGATTTGAGGACCAAATGGTATGGAAATTTGATAAATTTTGTATGGTTGAACTCGTATTAGAATGGGTAATCGAATTTTGCAAAATTTTTCAGTTTCCGAGGTCTGGGCCTAGGGCCGGCTTTTGGGTCGATTTATATGTTTTGGTAAACATTGAAACTTTATTATCGAAATAGCTCCTTGCACGATTTATGTGTGTTTTGGAGATGTTATAGTTGGATTTGAGATGTCCGGAGGTCTTTTCGCCCGAGATGTCCATTTTAGAGTACTGGGTTGGCCCTGTCGAGGTAATTATCTTGCCTAACCTTGTGGGGGGAACTACTCCTTAGGATTTGAGTCTTCTAAGTTCATTGTAGGTCATGTACGCGAGGTGACGAATGCGTACTCGGACTTATTTGCAAATAGGTTGGCCTTTTTAGGATTCTTAGGTATTATATTCCTGGTTGCTAGTTCTATCCTTTCCTGTTTCAATTAGATTTTTCTTACTTTTAGTTTCCCTTTGCTGTTTATTTTATCCTAACTAACTTAACTGAAAAATTTACCTCTTCTACCGTCATGCTTTATCTTCCTTCATAAACTACCTATTTGACTAGAATTAGTATAATCTCATCTTATAATTTTTTAGCAGTAATTGGAATATCTATACGTTGGTGTCAAGCATGCTCGTGAGTAGTATATAGTGATTTATTTGATTTTCCCTTAAGTGCTATTTAGGTTTAGTTTGATAATCATCCATGTTGATGGTATTTCCTTGGTGTTGATCACTGAGCATTGCTCAAGCTGAGTTTTATTCTGTGAATCCAATTGTTTAAGCAAGATTGGTTATAGTTGTTTTCCCTTGCCGGAATGATTTGGTTTCTTATTAATGTGAACTTGAATACTGTGAATCGTTACTATATTGTTTTGTTTTCCCCTCGTTATACTGTTCTCTTTGTGCTTGGCTTTCCCTTTAGTGGCTACTTCTTTTGAGTCAGCTTTACCATTCTTGTGATTTAAGTTCTTGTATTGAATTTCTCGTCGCACGTTGCATTTTTGTCTTTTGTTGCTTTTGTGCATGTCGTGGTAATGTACGTTCTTTTTGTCGTATTCTTGTTGTTTTCTCCCATGTACTGCATTGCATATTTAAATTGGGACTACAGACTTATTCCGATAGCTTTCCCATTGTATTACATGACTAAATTCTGAGCTATAGGACGGAATCCTAGTTGTTTTATATTGAAGGAAAACTATGTTTGAAGGACAATTATTGAAAAGTAAAGTTGAAAGGCATTTACCTTGAAGGAAACTATGTTTGCAAAGCGTTTATCTTGGAGGTAATTATGTTTGAAAAACATTTACTAGAAACGTACATTTGAAAAGCTTTTATTCAAAGGAATTCCGTTTGAGGATTTCGTTTTATAAAGTATATTTATGTATCTCTGGAGGAAGTATATTTCAAAGCAAATTTTCACACTGAAATGATTATTATTATTTTTTTTAAAAGCTTTCAATATAAACTTGCGGTTGAAAAGTTTCACTCGAGTATTTGACCAATTGATTGGGTTTTATATGCTAAGGCCTGATGTGGACAAACTAATGCAATGCTGAGTTACTAGTGTTCTTATTGTGTTGTGGTTTCTGGTTTGGCTTGTATTTTTTTCCATCTTTATTTGTATTATTATGTTGTTCCGTTGTTGTTTGTTGTATTTCCTTCCGCATTGTAGTTGTTCTGTTATTTACTATCTTGTGTAGTCATTAGATAGATTTCATATTCTGTCATTTTATACATATATACATGTTTAATTATTAGACCAGCAGGTGTCTTGACTAGTCCTCGTCACTAATTCACCAAGGTTAGTCTTCATACTTACTGGGCACCGTTGTGGTGTGGTCATACTACTCTTCTGCACATTTTTAGTGCAGATTCCAGGTTTTTCCATAGCCAACCATTTGATTGTTAGCAGCGCAGTTGCTGTTGTGGAGACTCAAGGTAAAACCGCTTCAGCGTTCGGGGTTTCGGAGTCACCTTCTTATATTATTGTTCATACACTGTTGTATTTATTCCGGACAGTGGTAATTAGAGATTTTAGTGTAAATTCCTTAAAGCATATGAATTATACTCACCGGGTTTTGGGAAGGTGTGCGATGTATAAAGATTTATTTCAAAAAGCATTTAAAAGTTTTAATATTATGTTTCATGTTCATTTAATATTAGGCTTACCTAGTCTTTAAGACTAGGTGTCGTCACAATACCCAACGGAGGAAAATTTGGGTCGTGACAGGTTGGTATCAGAGCTCTAGGTTCATAGGTGCTACGAGTCATAAGCGAGTTTAGTAGAGTCTTGTGGATCGCTATAGAGACGTCTGCACTTATGTTCGAGAGGCTAAGAAACTATTAGGACAATATCACTTCCTTCATTTCTATCGTGCGAGTTCATTAATCCTGAAGTTTGAAATTATCGTTCCATTCTCTCACCGATGGTGAGGATACAAGCTGCGGCTCCTGACGATGTTACCCCGAAGCAAATGTCTCAAGGGTCAGAGACAGAGGCCGACGAGGAGCACGTGCCGCAGTTAAGAGGCCTACTAGAGCAGCCGTTGAGAAGCCGCCAGTAGTTCTACTTGGGGGACATGTAGTGGAGCTTCCTGTTGCTACACGGACTTCGAAGGACCTGGGTGAAGTTTTTGAGGATAATTGGAACATTGACTCAGGCGGGATTGATTCTAGTGCACCAGCCACTTTACAGATCAGGGGAGGAGTTCAAACTCCTACCGTCTACATTCCAGAGCAGTGATATCATGTTGGTTAGGTTCCAGTTGTCATGGAAGCACAACATGTGGTTTCGGTTCAGCCCGTGGTTAGGGCAGCATCATCGGAGGAAGAACACCTTGGACTTGAGAAGTACAGGGAGTACCACCCTCCTATTTTTCAGTTGATTGGAGACAGGTGACGCCTAGGGTTTTCTGGAGGAGTGTCACTGCATTCTTCGTACTTCGAGTATTGTGGAGACAAGCTGGGTTGTTTTTGTCATGTCTCAATTCAGAGGAGTGGTTTGTCAGTGGTAGCGGGCATATGCGTTGGGGTAGCCTGGCCGAGTCAGCTTCAGTTGCATGGATTCAGGTTTTAGAGGTGGTTTTTTTTAGGGAGTTTTCACCCCAGTCCCTTCGAGATGCACGACGCGTGGAGTTTGAGCAGTTTGCGTCAGGGTGCTATGTCACTATCGTAGTATGCCGTCATATTCGATAAGTTGTCCAGGTATGCACCTCCCTTGGTTGCTTATGTTAGGAGACGAGTCCGTAGATTCATTGAGGGGATCATGCATGATGTTCGGTTCAATATGACTCGAGAGTTGGTGTAAGATGTATCGTTCAACAGGTAGTAGGGATCAGTCGCCGGTTAGAAGGCATGTGGGACCGGGAGCGAAAGGACAGACGAGTTCAGGAGAGAGTACAGGGAGGCAAGGAGGCCTCGTAGGCCGGAGAGATCTACTGGTCCTTATTATGGAGGCAGGGTATGGCACGGTAGAGGTTCTGTGGGTCAGCTTGTTAAGTTTGCATAACCCGCTTCGCATGGGGTTTTAGGTACTCATGGGTCTCAGAGTATTCATATTTCACAGTATCCACAACCACGTCAGTAGAGAGGTTATTTTGAGTGTGGAGGTGTCAGCCACATGGTGAGAGATTTTTTCAGGATTTAGTCAGGTGTGTCACAATAGGGTATTCAAGTGAGTAGAGGGCGCCCCACAGGGGGAGGCCCGGCCCATTGATGTGTTTCATATAGTAGGCTGAAGGCCGTTGTGCTAGATATTATCATACAAGTATATTTTGATGTGTTACAGAGGGGCACCATTTGCATTTCACTATAGTTCTGTTGGTCGGGACGAGTTTCCCTTATTTGTTTCTTATTTATGAGTAAGTTTCATGCTTTGCACTTTATTTTCGTGTTTTCTCCCGTTGGGAGATTCTATGAGTAGTAGCCTGTGTCTATCTTTGTTTTATTCATCATTGACAGTGGTGGGACGAGAAGTGAGTCCTTTGTGATTTTTTTAGCCGAGATGAGTTAGTGGGAGATTTCAATTGGTGTGATATATATTCGGTATGTGACTTATAGTTGGGGGAGATACCCTCGTGATATTTTATGATTCGATATGTTTGGACCGGGCTGAGTACCGCGGTGGAAGTTATATCATGATGGGATCCTTGTGATTTGTTCGTTTGATTTAATTCCTTCCTTGTTATATTGTTATGCAAGTTAGTATTGGTAGAGAGTTGTGCCTATGGGCTTGTTTGATAGCTCCTTTAGAAGTTTCTCTTTTCATATTCAGTCATTTTTGTTATGTGCTTCTTTAGTTTTAGCTTGCGGGATGTGTGCCCAGTGGTGGTAGTTGTGTCTTGGTGATTCGGGTGTCTAATAGTGAGGTCTTCATGTTTATTGCATCATTATCAGTACTATGAGAGGTTGAAACTGAGTTCTTTCAGATATGAGTCTAATCGCCAATGCTGGATTGGTTTCAGGCAGCTATTCTGATCAGAAGTGTTATTATGAGCCTATGTGTGATGTGCTATATTGTGTGGTCGTGCCTTGTGGGTGTATTCATGAGTCGGTGCACCTTGTTGAGGCTGGCGCCGGATGTGGGATTAGAATCGGGTCTTTCGGAAATGAGTAGAAGGTGAGAAATTGAGGCATGAGGCCTATCGGTGGTGATAGGAAGGCTAAATTGTAGTTGTGATTGTGGAAGTAGGCTTATGTAGGTTGGGGTGACATGGGATCACCCGCGGGTATGTGTTAGAAGTCTGCATTCAGTGAATTGATGAGTTCGAGTTGAATCTTAGCACATTCGAGGACGAACGTTGGTATTAAGAGGGGGAGAATGTAACGACCCGACCAGTCATTTTGAGAGTTTAAGGTCCGTTCGGTGGCATAAGGTCATGAACACCTTCACATTGTGTATATCGACCTACGTGCGTGGTTGGATTCAGTTACCGGATGATCCGCAGTTAGATTAGAAGGAAATTTTCGATTGTTTTGAAGCTTAAGTGATGGAAGTTGACCGGAGGTTTGACTTTTGTGTAAAAATCCTCAGAATGATTTTTGGGTGATGTCAACAGCTTCGTATGATGATTTTGCACTTAGGCGCGCGTTCGAAATTGGTTTTCGAGGTCCGTAGAGTAATTTGAGGTAATTCGGTGAAAGTTAGAATTTCGGTCATTTCGGCCATTTCGGCCGATAGGTGAAATTTTTATATCGGGATCGGAATGGAATTTCGAGAGTGGTTGTAGGTCCGTTGGGTTATTTATGACTTGTCTGCAAAATTTTGCATCATTCTGGGTTGAATTGATAGGTTTCGACACGTGTTTTGATATTTGAAGATTTGAAATTTCATAAGTTCAATTTTCTGTTTGATTCATCGTTCCGGCGTTGTTTTATGTGGTTCGAGACCTCGAGCGAGTCCGTGTTAGGTTATGTGACTTGTTATTCGTTTAGACGGGGTCCCGGGGGTCTCGGGTGTGTTTCGGATGGGCTTCGGGTCAATTTCCTTCAAAATAAAACTGTTGTTCTGTCTGCTGTTTTTCCTTCTATGCGATCGCATAAGCTTAGTCACGATCGCATAGTGTTTTGTGACCCACCCAGTTTTTCCTTTTCACACCTACACCCTCGCGATCGCATAGTTTAATTTGGTCAGTAGCCATATTTTCTTCTATCTGATCGCATTAGTCTTTACGCGATCGCATAGCACCTTTTGGCCACCAAAAATATTTCTTCTACACGATTGCAGGTAACCTCTCGCGATCGCGATTCATTAAATACCTGGGCAGATTGTAAATCTTCATTAAATACCTGGGCAGATTCATTTTTATCACATTTTGACTTCTAAAGCTCGGTTCTTGGCGATTTTTGGTGGGTTTTTCACGAAATTCGATTGGGTAAGTGCTCTTCAACTAGAATTAAATATATTCCATGATTTTATCTTTATTTTTATCATTTAATTTGTGTTTTGAGTTGTGGAAAATGTTGGTTTTGGAAGAAAATTTCTAAAATGAAAAATTGTGAGTTGAAGGACCAAATGGTACGGAATTTGATAAATTTTGTACGGTTGAACTCGTATTGGAATGGGTAATCGGATTTTTTAAAATTTGTCGGGTTCGGAGGTGTAGGCCCGAGGGTCGGCTTTTGGGTCGATTTTTATGTTTTTGTAAAAAATTGAAACTTCATTATTCGAAATAGCTCCTTATACGATTTATGTTTGTTTGGAGATGTTATTGTTGGATTTGAGCCGTCCAGAGGTCTTTTCGCCCGAGAAGTCCATTCTAGAGTACCGGGTTGTCACCGTCGAGGTAAGTATTTTGCCTAACCATGTGTGGGGGAACTACCCCTTAGGATTTGAGTCTTCTAAGTTGATTGTAGGCCGGTACGCGAGGTGACGAGTGCGTACTCGGACTTATTTGCAAATAGGTTTGCCTTTTTAGGATTCTTAGGCCTTATATTCTCTGTGTATGAAGTTGTAATTTCTAGGACTGAGTTCCTGGTTGCTAGTTTCATCCTTTCCTACTTGAATTAGATTTTTCTTGCTTTTAGTTTCACTTTGCTGTTTATTTGATCTTAACTGACTTAACTGAACATTTTACCTCTTCTACCGTCATGATATATCTTCCTTCATAAACTGCTTATTTGACTAGAATTCGTATAATCTCGCCCTATAATTGTTTAGCAGTAATTGGAATATCTATACGTTGGTGTCAAGCATGCCCGTGAGTCGTATATTGTGATTTATATGATTTTCCCTTAAGTGCTACTTATGTTTAGTTTGATAGTGAGGCCAGTTCTTGAGAGATTCTCCTTTTTCCACTGTCTGGATAGTGAGGCCGTCTTCCTCCTCCTCCTCCTCAACTATTACACAACAATCCATATCATGGTCTTCCAAGAAACAATTCCTCAATGCTGCCAAGGCTTCTTCCTCCTCTGACCCCCATATTGTATCGGCCTGATGGAAGGTTTGATTTAGGTGCGAGACGGGTTGCTCAAGAGGATAGTATGTACCACGCCATGGCGGTGACCATTTCCGATATTCCTGCCATGTATACTAATATCCGAGCCCGAAGGTTGGGCCATGGCGCCTCAGCTGTACTGGTTTGGAGATACCTTGAAGCTTTTTACCAATCCCCTTACCAGGTTCATACCCTGTTCATGCCAGTATGCTCTCTATTTTGCTACTCCATAATTTATCCTTCTCAATCGCGTTAACACACTTGATGTGATGGTAGGTTTCTCCACCTAACTTCCTTCTATTTTTTACCACAGGAACAGTCTGACTGGTGTAAATGGGGTTGCTCCCATCTCCATAGATGATCACTTCTTGATAGTTCCATTTAAATTTTACCGCCTGGTGCAAAGTAGATGCGACTGTTCTAGCGGCATGTATCCAAGTCCGTCCCAGCAGCAGATTGTAGGAGGCGGATATGTCTAGTACCTGGAATTCAACAATGAACTAGGTAGGACCCATTTGCAAGTATAGGTTTGTTTCTCCAATCGTGGCTCTTTGTGACCCATCGAATGCTTTCACATTGATGTGTTGAGGCTGGACCCTTCATCTATCAGAACTCTGGCAATGAACTTATCGTCCCATTGCAATGTGATGTGCAGAGCCCCTGTTGTGGCTTAATCCTTCAGGTGGAAATTCGTCTTCATGGAAGGTGATCTTATAATTTCCAACACTTTTCCCGCCATACTGGCCATTTCTCCGCTAGTAATGTTGTTGGGAACATATGCTTCATTCAGTATCTTCATCAGAGCATTCATGTGTGCTTCAAAATTTTGCAGCAACGATAATATGAATATCTGGGCGGGAGTCTTATTCAGATGATCAACAACAGAATACTCCCTTGCTTGTACTTTCCTCCAAAGGTCATCAGGCCCAAATTCAATGACGGGTTGTTTGTTGGAAGCTTGCTTACTGGTCTCTCCCAAATGCTCAGGTGTGTAAATTCTACCCGTTCTGGTCATCCCTTGTGCAGCGCCAGACTTTTCCGTCTTTACTTTCCTCTTTCTCCTAGCCTCGACAACATAATCCCAATGTACAACGTTTGAACTGAAGGGCGGTGTGGATGTCACCGCCACAGTGAAAGGTGTGGATACTTTTACATCACACGGAGCAGGTGTAGCTGCAGGGGGTGTCACTTCTAGTTCAAAGGGAGCCGATGCGGTTACCTCATGTTTGACTGGCGGCTGTACCTATACCACAATGGGATTGAGCATGATTTCCGGCTTCTTAGGATTATCACCTTCCCGAATAGGCTCGATTGACCCCTCAAGATCCCACTCTTCATCACTTTCTATTATATTGACTCCTTCACCCCTGTGATTTAGGAGGGGATTGTTACAGACATTGGGTGTAGTTTCTTCGCCTGTATGACCTTGGTATCAACCAGTGTTTGGATCTCGTCTTTCAGGTGCAACACTCATCAATAGTATGTCCCTTCATGCCAGAATGGTACGCATATGTCTTGTTCGGGTTGATCCATTGAGATGAGATTTCCATATCCACGACAGGAATAGTGGTGGCATATCCATCATTCTTTTATCATTCATACAATTTGTCGATGAGTTCAACAATAGAGGGGTATTGTCTGGGTGGTTTGCGATTAAAATTGGGCCTGGATTTTTGGTAATTTGGACGAGCTAGAGGTGAATGATAATAGGCTTGTTGGAATTATAGGTGTGGTAGGCGGTAGCAGGTTGAGGATGTATGGGAGATGAATGTTGGTATGTGGGTGGAGGTGTTTGGTACACAAATGGAGATTTCGGACCTTGGGCAACCGTTACTGTTCCCACTTTTTTCTCCGTTGATACGCAACCTGATTGTAGTGCTTTATTCGTGGCCTGCAGTGCCTCAAAAATTGTCACCATTCCACTTTTGATACCTTCCTCGATCCTTTCTCCGAACTTGATGATATCAGAGAACTTGTGATTCTCTATTACCATTATCCTTTCGTAATATTATTGATCTTGAGCCCTGACAAAGAAGTTGTTCATCTGCTCTTCATCTAATGCCGACCTGACCTTTGCTGCTTCCGACTTCCACCGAGTAGCATATAGTCTTAGTGGGATTCTTCTTGAGATTCTGGATATAGATGACATCCGGTGAATTTTTCGTGTTAAATCTGAACATATCCATGAAGTCTGACGCCATGCTTAACCAATTAGCCCATTTCTTGGGATTTTGACTTATGTACCAAGATAGACCGTCTCCAGTAAGGCTTTTCATGAACAAATGCGCCACACGACTTACCCAATAGCTTTTCGATTGTTGGAACCGACTCCCCCTTTCAAAGTAAGATAGTTTCGAACAACATATATGATATTGTAACTTTACTCTTTTCATCCAACTCGAAATATCGTAAGAGAAGCACTTTTACGCCCAAAAAGTCCCATGTCTTTCCGGACNTCCTTTCCAACCCCTATGAGCTTGTCATAGTATGTTCTCAAATGAACCTTTGGGTCACCCGTTCCACCAAACATTTCGAACTTGGGAGATTTGTAACCCTTCGGCAGTTCCACATCTGGCTGAATGCACAAATCATTGTAAATCAGACCTTCGATCCCTTTTCCTCCTTCAGCTCCCTGAACTCGTCTTGTGAGTTTCTTGAGCTCCTCTGCCATGTTCTTAATGAGCAGGTCCTTCTCGGTGGATTCTGGTGTATATGAGATTGGTTGGGTAGAGTGGGGTAAGGTTTCCACGTATATGGGTTTGTTTTGGTGAAAGCCAGGAGTTTGGGTATAGTGGTGATCATTGGTGGAATTTTGGGAATCGAGGATAGGCTGCGGGGTATTCTGAGGAGTGTGGTAAGTGGTTTGCGGATATTGAGTAGGGAGACGCTGATGTTGAGGCGGTGTAGGTATGGGTAAAGAATTTTGAGGAGAGGTTGTATATTGGTGGGGTGCAGGACAATTTTGCGGGCGTTGGTTGGGTGTATTCTGAGGAGGTGCCAGGTTTTGGGTATTTGGGTGGTTGATATCTGGGACGTTTATTGCGAGGGAGAGGTTTTCCAAATTTACTTACCTGCTCAAGCTCACCCTATAGTTCAAGTATTTTCTTTTCAAGCTGCAAAACAAAGTCATTTGGTGCCGGAGTACTCCAACCATCAGAAGTTTTCGCATTCTCAGCATGTGCGGTGTTGTCGCCACTCATATTATCCATCTTTGATTTCCCTTTTCCTTTTGATGCACTTGGAGGAGGAGGAGGTTGTGGGCCTTTGGGTCTGGTGTGATATGTTGATGATTCCAGCATGCGTGAACGAACCTTAGGGGATAGGAATAATAAAAATTAAAGAAAAACAAAAGGTAACCAAGTTAGTGAGAGTTCTGAAAAATGTTTGCAGTATTTAAACACATATTGCAGGAATGTAAATTTGTGTACTAATTTGGGAGCCTCATTGTGCCCCAGGTAGGCCTAGCGACAAATAGATTTGGAGAATTTTAGTTCCAATACTTGCCTCATTTCATTAATGCAATAAATAAGACGAATCTAAAACGACAATAAGGTAAGTCACTAATGGATTTTGGCCTTATTACATTTGAAAAGCAAAATAAATAAGCCTAATTTACTTAGTCCCAGAACTCCAGGCCTAGTTCTCTTGGCTCTATCGATCAGGTTCCCCAGGTCGCGCATGTCCAGCAGTAGGTATGCCCTGGTGAGATGTCCTTTTTCGATACCTTCAACATTCTGGCAGTCTATGACTCTTTTCCTCATCTTCCCTTCCAACTCCATCAGACCCTGCTCCAGATATTCTAGCCTTTCATTCGATCTGGTAGCCATTTCTCTCTATTCATTGATTAATTCCATATCAGTCTTGTGTTGTTCCAGATGCTCAACCTCGGACTCGCGAACCCTTTTGCACAATTTTCTTATACTTCACTTGTGCTTCAACAGCCTTATCTACGACTTTGTTCCCTCGACCGACCCTTGGCTCGACTATTCCTGCTATGTAGTACTCCAACCATGATGGGTAAAAGTACACATGCCCTGCGTGATATCGATCCAGCTCGATGGTGTCCCTTTCCACAATAATCTTTAAATTCAACATATCTTGAGCTTCACATTTATATGGGATGTCATCGTCTTTGAAATCCGCCCTATAGTGACTCATTTTGGAGACTCGTGGTATAATCCGTTTTCTACCAGCTTGTTTCATGACCCTGATAAGAATATAGGAGTGTATACCTCTTAACCCGATCAACACCAAGTGTGAAGTGTACCTAGATCGAATGTTGGACTCATTGGTGGGGAACCACTCGAACATCCAATGAACCTGGTCCTCAATCAAGTGTCGAAAAATTTCACCTATTTTGTAGCATCCTCCGGTTGAGCAAACCTATCTGGGATAAAGGTCATTCTCTTGGGGTGATGAAGGCTATGTGATTGTTCCACGACCTTCGCGGAAACTCTTGGCGGTATTGACCTCTTGAGAAATGTTCTAGCAATCAAATTTGTAGTAGCAGATTACAACGCTCGAAGTGTTTGAACCCTTTCTGGCAGCGATCCAAGGCCCGCTATATGTTTTCTATAAAGCTTTGGTTACCATGGCCAGTCTAGTGTGAATTCTGTCTTTTTTGCTTGGAAACACTATCATACCCAAGAAGCAGACGATAAACACGAAAACCCTGCGATGAATCCAACCGAAGGAAGTGATGGAGAACTTGTCATGAAAGATACGGTAGGATTTGCTGTGATCCTATCGTTCATAAAGGAAGTCAAAGGGTACATAGGACTTCTTTAGACACATCAAGTCGTCATTCTTTTCAAACCCATCATTTTCAGAAACCCTCTGGGAGTGAAATTTCCCTGCACCAATAAACCGGTACTGTCCTAAAGTAGTCTAGTGAATCCCCCTATTTCCTCCAAAAGAGGGTTCATTTCTATGTTGCCAAAACGGAATATGGCCCTTTCTCCGTCCCAGAACATGGTAGCTGCTTCGATCAACATGTTGTTTGGTTGGATATCTAGTAAGGAAGGTAGGTTTCCAAGCACTCTTTTCCAAGCCTTCGTGCCTCATTTTCTGCAAAAGAAATAGAGTTAGACCCTCTCCCCCTCCAGATTGGACTATTTATACATTAATGATTAGTATATTGGCACTTATTTCTCCAAATTAATGCACAGATCGTTGTTGTGTACTTTGGGATTATTGAAACCCCGATAGACTTTGGACAAGGCTTTTCTTAAAGGGGTATTATGTGGACAACATATTAACCCAGGCTAGGTTTGACCATGATGCATGTACAATTATAATCAGGGTAAAGTTTCTATAGATGTCTAGACTGGTACCCTCAAGTGGATGACTTGAGGGGGAAAGGCACAGAACTGTCAACTGAACCGCTGATGGACTAGTTTTACCGCAAATAAGCCTTAAAATTCAAATAGGGTGATATAAGAAGAGCGCAAACACTCATCAAGCGTTGCTATGAGTTTAGTTACGCACGAGTGGAATATAATGTTGAGCATGATTTATGCGACAGAAAATAGCACGTTTTCACATATTTACACGATGAAAAAATGATAAATGCAATACTTAATAAAGGCATTTAAGAAAGAAAACAAGCAGACAAGTCAGTTTCCATAGTAAAGTAATAAAACAAGGAAGAGAAATCATAAAGATAGGCAAATAAATTCACATAAAGTGGGAAGGGGAAGGGGTATGCAAGTATTAACGAATTAATAAAGACATGTTTAAAGACTAATTCACAAAATCAGGTTCGTTATGGTAAGAGCCTAGAAATATCCCCAGCAGAGCCGCCATGCCGGCGCGCCCCCCTTTTTGTCGCGAAATCGGGTTTCAATATTTCTGGGACAGCTCCTTCTTTTTGGGATTGGGTAAGGGGTTTGAAGATTCGCCACCTAATGGATTAAGGTGCATTAGGGCACCTAGAGAAATTAACTCATAAACCAGTTTGCATGACCAGAGATCGGGTAAGGGCTCAAATTACATTGAGGGGAAGGTGTTAGGCACCTCTCGAGGTCCACGACAGTGGGTCCCAGTGTTGATACCCAATTCTTCCCTATATTAACTTTAAAATGCATATATATTTTCAAAATAATGCATGGGCATCAATTAGTATTTTCCATAATTTTTTGTAATTTTAAAGGATTTTAAATTAATTTATTCCATCATTTTATGATCTAAACAATTGCTAATTTCATCATAAATGATTTTATAATAATTTAATTGCTTAATTTTTATAATTTATATTTATATTAAGCTTTAATTATTTGATGCATAATTATATTTACATCTTTAGGTTATAATTGCAATAACTTTGCAATAATATCCCATGTATGCATAATTACTTTATTTTACACGAAAATGACTTTTTATATTATTAAATAATTTATTTTAAATCATTTTTATACATAAATAGCATTTTGCATCATTTATTAACTATTTTTATAAATTATTTTTTTAAAATTAAATGGGTATTTAAAATATAGCCCCTTTCTATTTAAATCCGGACTCTAGTCCAATAACCACCCTAGCCCAATTATTCTAAGCCTAATTGTTGGTTGATTTCCCAATGCACACGCAAGTGTACGTGGTCGACAAGTAATATAGGATTTTAAGTCCAGATATCGTACCCACAGGGACTTGTGATTAACTATCCACTAAACTAAACTCAAACAAATATTTAACTAGAATTAATCTAAAATAGTAAATCAAAAGATTAAAGAGATCACTAACTTAAAGATGAATTCAAGGTAAATTGATATTCTAGAGTTATGGTTTGTTAAACAATAACGTTGAGGTTTCGACCTAAATCTTCTGATCAGGTTTATTGATTGACGAGGTTAATATTGCTCGTAGCCTTC